>WURT03052676.1:0-14190 GCA_009936505.3 Holothuria glaberrima
TGACTGACTGACTGACTGACTGACTGACTGACTGACTGACTGACTGACTGACTGACTGACTGACTGACTGACTAACTCAAGACATTTGGGTAGGCTACTCCCTATTCGCTAAAACGGTGTGACGTCATCACTGCCTACTTTCTGAGTATTCACCAAACGACAATTCTTCATGTTTTGCAGCGTAGTCGATCCTGTTAAACTATTCGTCGCTCCTGCTAAAACAAGTCCCTGGTACTTAGGTTGCTGATGGTAAACTTTACTTAATGGCAGCTTGGGCGATGCTAAATGATGCGTCGTCAAAGCTTCACTGTACAAGGAACTGTTCTTCGCTGTTAAGAAATCATACTGTATGTGGCCTGTACTGTATTTGTAAAAAGCTAATTAGCTGATGTAAAAAGATTTCTCGCTGTAGTAAAAAGGATATGTGGTTGGCTTGAAAATTAATGATAATGCATTCTTATGTACCGTGTCTGAGACTGCGAATTTTGCGAAGTTCTTAGTGTGCCGTCAGTAACATTTTAGTGTCAGCAAAGGCTCTCTGCTAGTGTTCCTATTTTGTGCTCAGAACTTAGGGCTTTAGGGGCTTCGCCCACTAACATGCAGTTACCCTGCAACAGGGCTCTACGACGAGCCCCTGGTTATCTTGTGGTCCGTAGGCTGTCTTCTCCTCTGTAACGTTATGGTGGGAAAATCTAGCTTGAAGGAGACATACAAGAGACTTCCCGCCCATATGAACGATATACAACGGTTTAGGGGCAGATCCAGGATTTTTAGGGGGAGGGGGATTCCAGACTTCGAACATGTGTCATGGTAGGGACCATTAGGCTAGCAAATCTCTGTAGAAAGTTTGTGCATGTCTATGGAGCTTTTAGGCTCCAGTGATCCCACGCAAGGTGAAAAATGTCTCCCGTGAGGTCTAGGAATTCGCCTGGGGGACATCGTGGTTTAGAGTCAATGCATTTGTCTGGTTTATAACAGGTGAAACCATATTGGGGTCCGGGGCACAACGCCCGGGTAGGGTTCCAGGGGACAAAGATCCCGGATGGCCTGAGGTATTTAAAGAATTAATTAAAATCATTAGAATAGAGCATTTGGCTATCTTGAAACTCATCGGATGTGCGTTACACAAATCAGAAAAATTAGGTCTTTTTTGTGAATGGGGTGGGGGAGTTTGGCTTGTAGTGTGTGTGATTACAATAATGATAGAAGATTTTGCACAAATATGGAACACTGAAGATGTTGTACGTCAAGTAATTGCGAAACAATTCTAAAACTTGTGAGCGCGAAGGGGGCCGAAGGAAACAGCATTTTATAATTGTTATCTCTTGTTTTTCTTTATTTTTTGAATTCAATTATCCATTTTATCAAAGCACTCTTCTTTTTCCCCAGCCACCTGTTCATTCTTTTATGTGTTATTTTGTCATGGTCTGGGACAAGGGAACCCCCTCAATTTCTTCTTTACTGGTAAAAATGATGATACACTCGAAAATAAAGGTTGAGAGAGATGGTGTATAATACTTTCCAAAATAAATGATGCTGATATGGGTGGTTTTAGAGACATGGCGTCCTTAGTAAAAATGCCAGGGAAGCATTTTGTCTAGGAGGCTGGATCTTCGTAAAGTATGGTCGACGAAACCTGTAACCGTGAATCTTAAAAGCGCGAAGGTGGTTGCCCACTTGGCGGCGTGTATTACTCCTGCACCTGTATTGTCTGCACTCGTTAAAGGCCTACCCGGGTGTCACGTGACCAAATTGTACCATAGTTATCTCCTGTTTTTACATTTGAGTTGGCTTACTGTTTGCACTGTGGAAGCACTTTATTTTTAACACTTGACTGAAGTTACCAAACTAATCATTTCACTCAGAGATGCAAGAACTAACTTCAGTGAATGCTCTTGTATTCACATTCCCATTTGGTCTTTTTCAGGAAGTTGCCATGGCTACCCCCAATCATATTTCATTTCCAAGATTACTGTCCAGCTAGTTGTGGTCAAATTGTTTACACTTGAGCGAGCCCTTCATTACATGGCAGAGTGGGCAATTTAGTAACTACTTGCCTGGCTGGTTACAAATTCAGTTAAAAAGTGTAAGCGCACCGAACGCCTAATGAAGTGTAGGCTATTAACTCTTCATATATACGATCACAACAAACACAGATCATAAATATTCAACTAAAATAGGCTATAGCAAGTCTGATACCATGCTGTTCAGACGACCGAAGTCAATGGGGTTTAAGTGTGTATTTCTCCCGCGGCTCACACAATATAGGAAGAAGTCCTATTGACTTACAATATTACAGTTGAAGCTCCCACTCAATCCACAACATGATATCATGCATGATATGAAGTCTGGAGAATTCTAACCTTCGTCTTATTTTATCTCTCCACCCTAATCCTAACCTTGTGGCATGAATTCATGCATTATATTCTTGTCTCGGGACTAGAATGTGACACATCACAAGACAAAACGTAGGATTTAGTGGAGGCTTCGTCGGGCAATATGAATATTCATGTATCGACACCAACCAGCTTATCTGCGATTAAAACTAACCCTAACGGACGCATCTAGTGCAACCAACAGTCGAGAGGTAACATCAAGTGGGGTTGTTCATGAATATAGCAAAACTCCTTGCTCAAGACCGTAGCATTATTTGTACACAGAACCACGTTCAAATTTCTGTTGAACGGAATTCTCCACTACGTACAGTCTAATTGACAAGCGCCCCAGTTTTTACGCGCCCCCATTTTGTAAAAACCGTGTGAGAAGTGAACATTTCACTAACGTTTTGACCAAGACGAAGCGAAACTGGATGTTCTCTGTCATTGTTCGCAGGTATTGGGTGGGGGGGGGGGGGAATCAGAACTGTGAATCGTGCCTTGGTGCGTGATGACTGCGTAACATTGAATATAGCAACATCATTGAACATGAAGGCGCTTGTTCCTAACATATCGGCTGTCTATTCCAGTGATGTGCGTGACAACAATGTGGAGTGAAAACAATGTATTGCGCGTATTCCCCAAGTAGTGTGTAGTCCAGGGATTGTTTACACTCCAGCAGTGTAGCGCTTAAAGTGTTCCCATAATGGTCATACTTCAGTCAGTTGTTGTTTTCACTCCAAAGTTGCTAGGGTAAAGGAAACACCCGGATGACCGACCAAACCCATAGAGGGGTTTCACCGACGTCACGTGATGGGGTGTCTCTTTGATTTTGAAGGACAAGATCGCGCGTCTCTTTGGTTTTAATGGGCACGCGTCCATTGTGTCACAGTATTATCTATGGTTATGCCGTGCACGCATTTCGCAAAATCTTCCTATGCCAGAACTTGTCAAGAGCTGTTATCAATACCAATAAGGTGTTCATTCAAGCATTGGTCAATACCCATGAAGAATGTCATTTGATGGCAGTTTATCTCACATTAAACTGAAAGGTGGTCTAACTTTCAGTGTCCATGAGTAATCTGATCCCTTTTTATTAGCACAAAGTGCAGCAGGGTCCTCTTGGAAATTACAATTCGTTATATAGACAGGAGCTTTAAAAGATACTGAAAATTTCCCTCTGTGCTCTCGAATATGTGTTCATAAAGTGCAGATAGAATGAGGTCAACGAGTATTACTCTTGATCGAAACTTGATTGATAGATTCCAGAAGGTTGCATTTTACATAGTGTCATTGTGGTGCTTTTTCTTGAGGAGGACGCTAACAGCTCATTAGGTCATCACTACTTCGGCTTCTGCTTCGCCATCACGTAGTGAACCCCCGTCGATATGTATTCCCTTGATCCACAAATACAAAGAACTTTTTAATACCCTTCATTTTCAAACCATGTCTACTAGTTTCATTTTCTTGCATCGTTTTCAGAACACCCTATGTCTATAAAATATGAGTGACATGTCACTCATATTTTATAGACATAGGGTGTTCTTTTATTTTTATTTACATTTGAAGCATGAGGGAGGGAGTTTTCTCAATACCATTCTGGGCAAGCAAGGACAACTACATGGTGCAAGGGGCGATGAGCCGAAAAAGATTGGGAAGCACTGGTGTACACTAACTTTAAACGCGTCGTGTTTGTAAGAAGGGGCGAGCCTTGCAAGGAAGACATATACTATGTGGGTTTGGGTGATTAATTCAATTAAAGTGCTACATTACAGCTGTCCTTCTTGGACCCTTGAGTGTCTTTTTATTATCCGTCTCACTCGAGGCACAATGCAATATCGAATAAATGAAGGAAAAGTTTGCAATCTGTTGTTACTTAATTTTGTGGTAAGGTTCATGCCACACACAGCAACAACTTTTTCATTTCATGTCGCCAAGTTAAATATGTTCAAGTCAAGTCAAGTCAAGTCGCAAGTCATTTGTCTTCCACTCAAGTCAAGTCACAAGTCAAGAAAAGGTGCGACTCGAGTCTGACTCGAGTCCAAGTGAGCAACTCGAGTCAACGACTCTGGATGACAGGACCATCCTCTGATATAAATGTTAACACGAGTTAACATGGCACATGTTGCATACTGTAGGGTAATGTTGTCACATGTTGTACAGACAGGTATGTTGAATATACTTATGTGGTGGGAATGACACATATTTCGGGTGTGTTCATCGTTCCATACTAGTCACTTTACACGTCCACAGAAGTTGACCAGTGCTACAGAACTTTGCGTCTACTATGAATTGCATTTAATAGTATATATACTGTACTTGAAGTTGCTTTCACACTGCACCCTTAATGGGTCGGAAAGAGCTACATGGAATGGTTAAATGTTTAAATTTTACAAAGCAGTATTGATCGATTAAAATGCCCTACACATAGACTCTGGTAAACAATTCCATTATCACAAAACCATTGACAAATAGAAATCTACAAGAATTTAGGTGCTTCTCCCTTTGGCTTCATCATAATATATAGACACTCTCACTGGCAAATGATGACAACGTTGCTGTAAGTTTGATGTTCCACATAAAGGTAGTTACAGTACTTCTTTGAGGTACTGCGTATTAATTTTAGATTCATATATAAACAAAAATACAACTTCTCACCTTACAACAAATGATAATCTTCGGCGAAGCCCAAGCTGTGAACCAAGCAGGTGGCCCTCCCAGAACATTTTTCTTAAATTTGATAGATTTGCGGCCACCTGGACCATTTCTAGAGAACATCCTGCGTTCCCGGGTATATTTGAAATTGTAATGAAGTGCTGTTCTTATGATGATGGCAAATTTAAGATAGCAACTTTCGGTCAGGCCCGTATGTAGCTTTTTCAGGGATAGGGTTCGATTTTGCCCCAAGTGGAACATTTTACCCACCGACTTTGACCGTCAAGTACCGAAGATGCATTCATTGAATGCTGAAGGCCAGGAGTGCTGCCAGGATTTGCCCGACAAGGGACCAACCTACCCAACGGGGTGAGCAGCAACTCGGAACCCCGACAAAGGCATTGGGTTGTCGAAAAGTTGCAAAATCAAGTAGGTCGTCGGGACGACTGGAGTTCGTTTGGGTTAAATATTTTATCATACGAAGTAAAGCTTTCCGACGACATTGCAAAATTTCCCAACAAATTTTTGGCTTCCTTTTAACAAATTTATGAAAATCTGGAGCTTATATTAGAGAAAATATGAAATTTTATGGCAGAAAATTTGGAAAATGTGGGTTTCTTTGTAAAAGAATGGAATTGAAAACTTTGGAGTCTTTATTGAGAAATCTGCCCTTCCTACGAGCAAAATCAATCAGATCGCCGGGACAACTGAAGTTTGTTGAGGTTACATAATTTATTTTATCGTATGGATTAAGGCTCTTTATACGAAATTAGAAAAATTTGGGGCTTTGTTTTCCCAAATATTTGAAATTTGGCGATTATATTGAAGAGAATTTAAAAAAATATGAATTTTTGTAAGGAATATTGGCAATTTTGAGGTTTTTGTTGAAAAATCTCCCCTTCTTGCAAGCAAATTAAGCAGATCGAAGGGGGGGGGGGACTGAACTTAATCGGGGTTACATTTATTACAGTACGACTTAAGGCTCCCCGACGAAAGTGGATAATTCCCCCACTGGGGGAAGCCATCACCGACGGGGACCAGCCATGCCACCCCCGTTGGCGTCACCCTTGCTAGAGGCGCAAATTACCTAGGGGTTCCGGAGGCATGCTCCCTCCCATTGTTTACTTGACATGTTTTTATTTTCAGAGTCTAGCTGAATACATTGTACGGTAAATTACTTGGGTCAGTTTGACCCGAAATTGGGTCGGGAGGAACCAACTTAATTAATTGGGTTGAATAATGACCAAAATTAGACTTCATTTGACCCAAATGGGTCAAAATTTGAGCCAGAAGGTTAGTTCAGATCCCTCATGACCCCCTGTTTTTAGAGTGTATGACACTCCTCAGGTCCATCTTTCTTGCGTTTTGAGAAAACTTTCTAATTTCAGACAACTCGCGTCTCTCAGTTTTTTGTCACGTTCCCTTTGCTCAGGACGACTCAACTTCGGTGGAAGCATGCAAGCTGTAAATTATGATTATTATGCTTATTAAGATTTTTATTCAGCGACTCTTGAACGCCATGTGCGACATAGTAAAACGCCACACGTCTCATCATAAACTACTAAAGTACTACAAGAAGTAGAACTCCAGATGTTGCGGGTGGGTTCGTCCGAACCCCCTGAACCCCCTGCATACGAGCCTGTTTGGTCAATTTGATAAGAAATCATGGTGGTAGTTGGCGACGAAAGTGAGGTTGCAAGGAGGGTTTTGGAATTAGTAATTTACTCAAGTTATTCTACAGGAAGTGAAACCAAGTCAATTCCACAAGTTTTTTTTTCTACAGACAGCAGTAGACCTATCTACTAGACCCTGCCTATATTGAGCTCACGCGAAGAATTGCGATTCCCTTTGAAAGGGTAGGTTAAAAAGTGTGTATGCAAGGACCGTGGTTTTTTTTACTGATTTACGTCTAGTACCGGTACTGTCAGTGACCCTTATTGTAGGGCGTCAAGTCTCAAAAGTGTGGTGGGGAGTCGACGCCCATGCCTTGCAAGAAATCTTAAACAAAGGTACCAGCCAAAATTTTCAACAGCTTCCCCATCCCCCATCTCCCCATCTCTGACCTCCACCACTGTACTAGTTTGCTGTCGTTGCTGGTGGGGGCGAAGGGCGCCCAGAAAAGTCTTTCTGAAATTTTCATTGTATTTATATTAATGTTTCCCTTCATTCTGCGTTGCAAAATTTATTGAAACATTAAAAATTCCCCCACAATTTTTCTGGGCTCTGCACCCTTTTTTTTATTACTGATCATTCTTTAAGGTCTGGAAAGGAAGTGGGAGCAAGTGCATTCATCTTTCCCCCACCTCCGATAATCCCGCCTATGAACGTTTGCATTAACGTTTAACAATGGTATGGGCATAAGCATTCATGTGTACAATTGCAACATAAATTTTCATTGTTTTCGTGGTGTATTCTCTTTTGTCAAAAATGCGTACAATTTGTGCTTTTGCCTTACTTAACATAAGGTGATCAATGTGAGTTCATATTACTGTATTAGTGTTGTAAATTGTTGCAGCTTAAATACCCTTTCAACTTTTACTATCCCTTTCAGATTTATTTACGAAAGTGTTTATGGTACTTAGAATCTATATTACATGAAGAGTTAATGTAGGTTTATGTGGTCATTGGAAAGTAACACACGTTTCCAATTTGGTGGTTTGCACTAGTTTCAACACCCAAATTGGATTAACAACAAATGTTAAAACAAATGTATTAGTCAATGGAAAAATCTTTACAACGCATTACTAACCAATATTAAGTTTTTTCGCTATCTTTGCACAACGTTAACTTTACTTCAAAAGTTTACTTAGCAATTTTAAATAAGTAAAGATACCATTAACCTGTTAGGAGTATGTTTAGTCGTAATCATTTCAAACAGTTCTTGAAAGGTTGTAATTGAATTGATGGACTTTATTTTGTAATTTGCATGCGGTGAAAAGGCAATTTTCTTTAAAAAATCAAGTCAGTCAGCTTAATTGTTAAGTGGCGAAAAAGAGGGACCTGTAGGAAGGAACAAAATTGACACGAAAACTCATAAAAGTGCCAAAATCCTACGTAAGCTGAGCATAAGCATGCAGAGGACTCTTCGGTGCATCCTTTGGATCAGGAAAATATCGTTGATGATTTCTTCACAAATTGAAACCATTATATGATACCTGCAGGTACTCTACCAGCGAACCCTCCAACTGTGAAGGATGTGCTCAATGTCATCCACCGGGGTTTTACTTCTTCCGACCATTGCTTTGAAAAATCTGCATACTAACGTAGCCTACTTAGTATAATGATAGGCCTAAGTGATTTGACTGTGTGATGAAGTACAATGGATTACTGTTGTAAGATTCGATACTTTTTAGAATATCAAGGTGTGATTTATTCCATCATTAGTCATATCCTAGAAGGTATTCATGGACTAACATTGACCAAAAATCTTCCGTAATCCTCGTTATGTTTTATAACTAGTGACTGACATGTAAATATTCTGAGTGAGTAACAATTTGTGTACGTTGGAATGTTCCCTGTTAAGTGTTTTGTCTGAGACTACTGTAGAGCGAATGAAATTTCAAAGAAGCTGTGTAATATCCATATTATGTTTTCTTTTGATAGTTTAAAGGCATTTTCTAGAAGCACGTGATTGTCTGTCAAGGACTATACAAGAGAGTAAATTAACATTTTGGGATTACGTCTCCACAATAACATACACATTAAAGGGGATATGTTATCGACTTAGACCAGGGCAACTAGCAACTCCCCGCTCAAACATATTTAGGAATAGTCATAGTTCTAAATACCGCTAATAACTACACTTTGATTGGCATTCATTAAAAACAGTAAAAATCCGGTCTGGATGTTGAAGAGTCAGTTGTGTTCCCTCTTAAGCTCACACTCAGTCACTGTGTGTCAATATATACGGCCTCGAGCAAATTATTCAAGTTAGCGTATGTTAGGTACTGTGCCCCTGTCTTGGAGGTGGTTTAATTTGAGGAGGGGCTAGAAGGAAACTTTGTAGGGACAATTTTACGGCCTTGCGAGGGATAAGTGCATCTTTCAGACGATACGATAAATGCATGAACAGATTTCAATTTTCGATCATACATGAGTTGTTAATACAGTAAAAAAGGGAAAAATTCCTCATCTAGAGAGTTCCATTTCTCCAAACTAATTTATTTCTACGCTCTTATAAAACTGTCTTAAGGGAGCTGTGGCATCCCCCAAATATATTTAGGAATAGCCCTATAGTTCTAAATATAATTGGTGATTGTGCCTGATTGACATTCTTTCAAACAATAGCTTCACTCTGGTTGGTCAACGATGACTTGTACAGTCAGTAGTATTCCCAATTAAGCTCACAGTTGTGAGTCAATATATCCTTGAGAAATTCTTCAAATTTTGACGTTTTATGAAGCACTCATTGCCTGCGCAGAATTAGTGATGTGGGGTGTTGCACAGTGTTAAGATTTCTTTTGTTAACCCATACAAATTATCTCTTATTACTGATCAAATAGTTAAGTTTGGTGAGCGATATTGTTATTTCTCAAGGAAACAATTTTAACTTTCACAGTAAAACCATCAGGTGATAACAATGCTACCATTGTCCTTAAAATTAAGGTTGAAAAACAAAAGCTAAGATTAGCCATATATGGTGTGTCCATCTTTCAGTGCCACATATTTGCATATTTAGCTCATGTTTATTTACGATACAAGTGTGAAATTATAATAGAAATTAGACTGTAAAATGGTCAGTATTTGATGGATTTTAATGGAAATTGCGGCTATTTTCTGGATATTTAATGCTTTTCACATCAAATATCCAACTACGTAATTTTAATGTCACCAGACCTTTAAGGCCATATCTTAGTGAGCAAACATGGCTCTAATGTGTAATCAGATCACTACTGTCACTGCATCCATCTTTTGAATTTTCCGACTTCGATGACAGCCAAAGAGCATTCACCAATTGAGAATTTTGGTTGCCTCTTGACATCCAGAAAGCCAAAAGGTTTAGTGATTCTTTACCATTTGCTATATTGTAACAAACATGGATCACCCACATGACAAGCATGAGATGCCTCACATTTATCCTACTTGAGAAATCATGTTAGTAAGGTCAAAACCTTTTGAAATCTTGTGACCCAAAATGATCTTTCACCTCCACTAAAAACAATAGGGATCACCTACCGTACATAGCCATCTACATGCTAAATACGAACAAGCCACAGGCCAAGTATGATATCCATCACAGTTATCCTCCTTAAAATATGCTTGATCCGTGAGTGGGCTAACAAACTAACCGTACCGCGTGCCGCACACAGAAGAGAATATTGGCTTTGCGATATGGGATGAAATTTACCACCTCTACATTAAGTGTGTACTGTGCCCACATGTTACTTGTACTTGCGCGTAGCCCTCCGAAAATTTTGGGTTCTTATTAGAGATATTGCCCTCTTGAGAGTCAAGAGAGGTAAACCGTCAGAGCGAATAGTCGAAGTCGGGGACTGCATACTTTATCGTATTGTCTAAGACTCTCCAAAGACTCCGAAAAATCACCGACGGGGGCGCCCTTCCCCAACGGAGGGCATGCCCTTGACCCCACCTAGCGCCACCCCTGTGGTTCTTATAGCTTTATTGCTCGTGAAAAGTAAGAAGTATGAACCGGCCTTGTTCATACTTCTGACTTGTTGCCTTGTTATATTCTCACTTTGATTTTAATAGAACCATCAACTTAGTAAAGCCGACCCATAGGGTCTTCGATGAACCCAAATGACTTGCTGAGACCCGAGTTCACTGAAGTCCACCCAAAACATAAGTGTACACATCGGAAAGAAATGATTCAACTTAGCGGCTGATGCGTTCCTCACTTCACTGGTTGTTGATTTGTTCCATGTAAAAAATTACATCATTCAGTCATGCAATATAACTTCTAATTAGCACTAGCCTCTCACTTGCCTAAATGAAAGTGACTAAATTTTTCAAGGAACTTGCACTCTTCAATTTAGCTGGTTCCGATGTAACAATATTCATATTACAAGGCGGAGCTCAAACGCTGTTTGACTACATCACTTTTACCCAGTAAGTCAGACGCTGATCTTCGTGGGGGTGAGATGAGTAAACGAGAGAAATCGCACCCTGAAACCCCTATTACACTTTATTTGCGAGAAACATGGTAATCAGACTTGCTTTAGACAATTTTTTATTAAATTTCAATTATGTTTTGACATGATGGTAAATATGAATTAAAATACGTTACGATCTGTACTCAAATCGATGAGGAAATGTTGCAAAAGATCGCAGACAAGTGCAACTAATGAAGGTGCAGCAATAAAACTCGTCGGCAGGGGGCAAATATACCGAGTAAAGTGTGCAAACTCGATCGCAGTTTACCAAGGGAAGAAGTGTCGCCGTCATCCCATCTTTTCTGCCACTGGCACTATCTCTGCTGAGACTTTCTGCAAATTATATCCATTCCTCCCTCGCTCATGTCCTGAACACGTCTCCATTAAAACATACAAGTAATTCAGTACAACAGAAAATTCCTTAGCACTGTCTAGGAGGTACGTCGTTTGGCACAGGTGGCTCAAACATGACCAAAGGAATGAGGAATCTTACATAGAATAAATGATATATGGGGTAAAGACAACTTTGAAAACAACATGAATAGCTCATCGTCTTTTAACGAGCTAAAGTAGTCACAACAAAGAAAAAAACAACCTGTTCAAAGATGAAATGTTTGCCTGTTGGAAAACAGTCCCCCTTAAGACAACACATACTGCTTAGAATATTAACCCACACCCCAGCACCCACTTTCGTTTCAGTTTTGGTAAACACTGAGCATGCTCGGCACCCTACTGAACATGTTTGGCAACCTAGTGAACATGCTTCGCACACTAGTGAACATGCTTGGCACCTTACTGAACATGCTTGACAAACCAGTGAGCATGCTTGGCACCACAGACTGCATGCTTGGTCCCTGCTGAGCATGCTTGGTGCTCTTTGTACTAAGCATACCTTGTGTCCAACTGTGCATGCTTGGCACCACAAACAGCACGCTTGGCGCCCATCTGAGCATGTTTTGTGACCTACTGAGCATGCTGGCGCCCTTTTCAGTATGCTAGGTGTCCTTCTTTGGTGCCCTATTGAAGATGGAATAATTACCGTGGACATATTTACAACCAAATAAACCATGGGGGGGGGGGGGTTAAAATAATTTGGATTAACACCTTGTGATTTCTAACAGAAAATATTCTTACATCAGCCATTCGTTAAAGTAATTAAGTAGTGATAACAACCACTTCAGGGTGAAAATGACCCTCATGAAATTCATTGGCATGGATCAAATTTTTACAAAATATTTTAATTTAATGCAAAAAGATGTAAAGCATTATAAACCAAGTACAACTGCATTCGTTCAAATGTATGCCTCTTGTCTGCATCTAATATTATATAGGCCACTATGCAGTCGAATATAGTTTCAGTTACTAAACCCTGGACACATCTGTCCTAACTTTGGGAAACGTCTACAAAGCAAAAAGGGTTCCCTAGAGATACATCTTAACGATTTTTAGTTTTTTTTTCCTCACGGTGCTTGCCAGCAACATCATGTTAATTGAGTGGGCCAATTATCCAGATAATGTCTAGCTGTTACTGAAACAAGTGTTTAAGAGTGGGGAGGGGACAATTTTCAGCAGGAGGGAAGTTGCACCATTTAGGCTCAAACCCCTACTTATTCTATACCAATCGTCTTATTCTTTTATTGGAGGGTAGTTGGAATTGCAAAACCCTGAGTCATTATTTTCTCTCTCTGCTCTCTGACATGTTCAAAGTGACAGACATAGGCTAATATACATCCTCATTAGAGAGATTTTCCATGTTAGAGGTCACGGCAACATGATTCAAGCACAGTACTGTCAAGACATCTTATTAAAGGTACTGTAGTAAACTGGAATTTTGACCTTTTCGGCGTTCATTGGGTAACGTGAGTAGTTACGTAATCAACCCTTTGTTCTGTGCTGTTCACATGTGTTGTAGATTGTGTAAGCAGATTTGTATGCAGCCGTCGTGTTTGACAGACGTGCTTGTAGGCAGTCTCCGGCGATTCGTCGTCGTAATCCGTTTTGTAAACTAAAAATTATTCTTTGACGTCTGAGATGCAGGGACAACCCCTTTGTGTATCCAGCAAAATGTTTTTGTAGCTGGTAAAATCATTGACTGGACTGGTTAAAGTCATTTTACTGTGAGACTCGATGCAGTCATCCCAAATTTGTAACGATTGTGTGTTGTAGCCTTGGTAAGGCTAGGCCCCTGTTGCATGGTTTTGTAATGTTTTTGTATGTTAGGCTGTTGACTCGGGATAAAAGAGAGTTCAGAAGAATGTTTAGAGTAATTGAAGATCTTATGAACAGAAAGTTTTATCATACCGTAATGTTGTATCAAATATTTTTAGGGATGTGATGCATATATTTTGTTCTCATGAATAAATGGTTGAGAGAATTGAGTCAATTTAGGGAGAGGGTTGAGAAAAAAGGGGTCCATTGTTTAGAGCCATGTGGTCCATTAAGGGCGCTATGTTGTTTTGGGAAATGTCAGCTGGTCAATGATGAGGCATTGCGATAACGAAAAGAGGCTACTGTTTATTGTTTGCAGTGACATGTGACAGAGCTATGTGAGAGTACAGGGGTTATTTTTGGTGCTCTGTATCCAGATTGTGATGTTGGGTTTTAATTGAGCTCAGGGCTTTGGGGAAAAAGGGTCCTCAGCAGGGCAAGGTGTCAAGAGAGTGGTTAAGGAGGTGCAGAATCCATGCATTTGAGTTTAATTATGGTTTATGTCCGAGTGTAGATTGCTAGAATTAAGCTGATCTTGAACATTATTTTGTACGCTGTTTGCATTGTAATTATAGTGTGTACTTTGTGGGTAAATGTGCTGAAGTGGATTCATGAGTTATATGGTTATCACGGTACTTATGTTGTATCACTGAGAAGAATTTAGTCACTTATTGGTTTAATCTGAGGAAGTTTATGTACAGTATGTGAATCTGCCATTGTGGGTTTCATGAGTCATTGATAGTATTTTGATGCTCTGCTGGCATAAGGTGTAAAGTCCTTATATCTAGTTTATATGTGGTTAAAAATACTATAGAGAGTGATTGCGTGTTATTGGGTGTATA
>WURT03052697.1:0-11714 GCA_009936505.3 Holothuria glaberrima
TCTGTCTGTCTGTCTGTCTGTCTGTCTGTCTGCCCGTCCGTCTGTTCGTTCGTCCATCCGTCCATCTATCTATCTATATTATGTCTGTGAACTATTGGACACTGAATAATTACATTCACTTCCAAGTTCCAAACTGGAAGATCAGTATTTCAAACTGCCAGTCACCAAACTTGACAGGCTGGAAATTAGCATACAAGTTACGTTCTGAAATCCCAGAGTTTCCTATTAAGCTTTCCAACCTTTGGCATATTATTACACAAAACAGCTGTTTAAGATGGCTAAGCTAAGGGGGAATTCCCTGAACTGCAACATGCATATGTCACTGTTGGAATACAAATGTACAGAAGCATACATTAATGTTCAAAGTCATTGATCATGGATCACATTTCGTGTGTAAATGTCATCGAAAATAGCATCAAGGTGACCATTTCAAAAGTAGACATAAAGGAATACCGATTTAGGGGCAGTAATGCTTCTCAAAACAAACGATGTTTCTTTCGATTAGTACGAAATGTAGGCCCAACATCTTACCCGGATAATAATGTAGCCAGTACTTCACACAATAATTAGGCTTACTATAATAGCATAGTGGTTGTAGTAAGTGTAAAGACGTTACTTACAATCAACATGGTTCTACAGCCTCGGTTTTCAATTTTCTTCAAGCGATCCTTCTCGGGGGTGAACGCCAGCCTAACTAGACTACGTAGTTTGTCACTTAATTTAAAGGGTCGGCGATCAGCTGATAATATTTTAGTGCCAACATTTTTTAACCTTTTTAAAAGAGACTGAAGTATACCTTGCGTATTTTTATGCAAGGTTATGCTGACCTATACCCTCACACGGGCCAAAAGGAGTCACCATATACAGTTAACTCTTATTTTTGTGCCGACAACGAGTTTAGAAACGAATGAAATCTCCCCAGGTGTACTCAAGATGAAGCAGAAGAAGCAGACTGAAGATAAGCAACTTGGATGTGACAGGTTTTGTGGAAACTTTAAGATCAACTTAACTTGAGGGATTTTGATCTTTTCTTATTGTTACCAACTTCAAAGAAGTGTACATGCATACTACCTCCTCCGCAGTGGCGTCACTAAGGTTCAATGAGAAGTGGGGTTGCTGGACCTTTCTCCGAAAACTAATACAGTTACTTTTCAGACAAAATATCTGACTTCAAAGACGGTGGGCTTATAATAGCCCTCATACAGAATGGACATTAAATAACTGAAGTGAGAAAAAAGGAAACCATATGGACAACACAATGTTTGGCAATGCTAATTCGACGTCTCACCCTATTTCCATTTTTAAGCTACCATATTAAGGTCGACTTTGGTCGCACAAGTCACGCTCACCAAATGGGTGGTCGGGTAAAGGGGCCCGCATACGTCACCATTTTAGTAATGTGCCCCTGTGGCATCCAGGGAGCGAAGCCCCCAGAAGCTCTGGCGCACTAGAATAAAGCATTTAATGCCTAACTTAACTAGAAAACTGGTTACTGGACAACAGACTTGTAGTACTCGAGTACATTTTTCTGTACGCGTATTCTACTCGTACTCATGGCTTTGTACTCGTACTCGTACTCAGAGAATTTGAAAATCAAGTTGTTGTAGGCATATTTTCAGGCTTTTGTGCTCGTTATCATACTCGTACTCAGGTCCTTGTACCTCGTATTCAGGATTTTGTACTCTTACTCGTACTTTGAGAATTGTACTCATGAGCACAGACATTTCAGTCCAGGATGATAATGCTTGAAATCTTCATTGATCCTTTTCTAATTTAACAGAACTTGTAATTATTCAAAGCTTCCTGTACTGTGCTGATCAGCAAAATAAACTTTGTATGGCGATTGTTGCAAAGGAGGCTTTCCTCCCGACTCCTCAAGTTCCGTTGATGCAGCACGTAGAAACAGCAGACGCGTTATAGTATTTAGTCCTAGTTCAAACGTTTGTAGAACATGTATGTTGCTTCTTTTCAGTGGTGCAATTAGCAGAAGCGAAGGGGGCTGAGGGCCACTAAATTAAATAGGGTGAAACCATTATTTTGTTCACCTACAATTTAAAGATTATTATCAAATAATGAAAAATAGGCCGGAGTGTTAACATAACTAGGTTGCTGATGCAATGTAAATTTAAGTAAAAGTCACTAACATGCCTCTAAAATGCTGTTCAGCGATCTACGTGCGCATCTTTCATGTATGCCCCTATAGTCTAATGTTTAATTAAAAAAAGATAGGGTGTGCAAGTTGGATTATTGCATAACCCTTGCAACCGTTGCGATAACCCACTGTAGCTTCCAACCCTCAAAACCCGCAGAATCATTAAGAAATCGAATGGCTTTAATTAGTCCCAGCTATTAAGAAACAAAATAAGAGGGCAAACTGCAATTTTTATGTTTGTTTATTGCACATTCAGTGCTGTTAATAGACAGGTTATTGGTATGTAAAATAGGCTAAAGGCAAGTATTAATAAAACGTCCGTAAAAATTCCGTATTTGGGGCCCCTCTCACGCATGGCAGATCAATGACGTAGAGGTCTGAGGATCGAGAGGTTGGTCAATTAAATTTGTGTCCTTTCGAGGACGTAGGTCCTTAAGGGAGCAGAACTCGTTCTTCGCCAAAGAGTCGAGAGGACTTTGGAAAAAAGCTTGCATTCATCTTGTATTCTTGTTGTCCTATCGTACTTTTTCGCAGAATGAAGTTAGTACAATTATTGCAAAGCTCCATAGAATTCTTTTTATCGTCCGTGCACCCTTTCCACCATCAATCCCGCTGCATTTTGAAGAAATCGACAGGAGGCGGTTAGTCCACGGAAGTCCTACAGTAACTTCTTTGGCACTGAAGCCACGGAAGTACCGAAAATGTTCTAAGTGCTGAAAGTCCGAGGTTACATAGTTAGTCCTATTTACTCAATTTTGAAAAGATTATGACAGACTTCGATTTTAGGGTATGCTCAGTGCGTGTTCAATGCTATTTATAAAATGGTAAATGATTAATTCTAATGACCATAATGGTACAAATACCCAGAGCTTCCGAGAGCTACTCCCTGGTCCCCGGCCCACGGAGGGACATGAATGAAATTGTGGCTGGCAACTAAGACCTACGCCAAAGACGAACTTATGTTCCTACCGTGGAAGTACTAACTCGGAGGTAATACTTTTGTGACCACATCGATCTTGCTGTTGTAGTAGGGTGCGCACAGGTCAAATTTACACCAGGAGGTTTTTTCTTGTGCTTATCTTGTCCATCCGTTATGCTTAAAATTTCCATCATATACTTTTCTGCAACTATTACCTTGTAACGAGGGTTTTGAGTTGACCGTCCTTGAAGAAGATATTTTCTCGGAAATGGAAGACTTATTTTTCGGAAAAAGGTCTAGCACCCCCCACACACACATGGCACACACGCACATACTCATCGATCCTTAGGGACGCCCCTTAACACACGTATTCCTAAATACTCTGCGTTCTACCTTAATTGTATTTCAGTAGCAAATAAATTTAGCCATTTAGAGGATAAACATGTTTTCAAAGTGAGCGGGTGGCAAACAGCAGGGCTATTACATAGGAGTCCAGACTCGGATTCACATTCAGACTCGAGTCCCTGTTTTATTGGACTAAAAATTGTCCACGAATGAGAGTTCCCGATTTGGAAGTCGCGGAGTGGGTTTGACTCCAACTCGGTTTCGACTCCAGTCAAGTCCACAAAAGACTACATGTAGTTTTGTTGAGACTTTAATGTCAAGGTGCCCACTGTTCTGTGTGAATGCTCATATAGGGTTATACATTACTTGTTTGGCTAGACTGTAGAATAGACTCCTAATAATGACCTTATATTAAGAAATACGCATCAAATCGTACGATATGCTATGATGTACTACGTTATCAAACAGACTAATATTGAGCCGGAGTAGAAACTGGCCAAAACTTGGGCGACGTAACCGGAATTGACTATACGTCGGGTACTAAGAATGAACCCGGATACAATCCTGCAGAAACGTTTTAAACTACTGAACACATTTTTATAGTAAATTGCAGGAGTAAAAACTCGTTAAGATGTAATAATAGATAAAGCGTTAACCGGGTAACGGTAGAGTGCAGGTACGTGTCATCCCACAAGCACAGAAGAGTAAAGCGTATCTTTCCTAACCTTCAAAATGCGATGGGGAGGGGGGGGGGTTAGGGGCAACGTTTGTTCCCCATCGCTGACTGACGAATAAAAGAAAAAAGAACTACAATTCAAGGCTTATAATTAATCCCAATGCATTGCATTTCTGTATTAATACAGTACGTAACAATTTTACATGTACTACTTATAATGAATAAGATTATGTATTCTAACCGCAACAATTCTAAGTGAGATTTTCTGGTTATTCTTTTGGGAGGAGGCGGTTGTGGAACCAAAGCGTGATTGGGGAGAGCGTGACACAATACCAATTTCACTCATTATTTAGTCTTTGTGAATAGGGTCGCCAGCATGTGAGGTCGAAAGCAATGAGATGTCTTTGGAAGGAGGCTGCTGCATGGGCTTCTTTAGACTTTGTGATCCACAAATAAAAGACATGCCCTTAAGTGCCTATACAAAATAAAACGTAGATATATGAATTTCGAAAACGTATTGTATCGATCACCAGAATACTGCAGACCATTTCTTAAGACTGAATAACGAAAAGTATGTTTTTGTAATCCTGAGGTAGGCAAATAGTGGACTGATGCCCCTAATATTCATTGTAGACCAACGCACTCTGAGACCCTTTTTATGCGGCCTACCTGGACCTCAGGGCCAAGAATTCATTAAAAAACTTACAAATTACGTCTTGTAATATCACAGTTCATGATCCGATACCGCATTACATAAACAAATAATCCACTTCATATCACCAGCTCTATACTCAAATTCAGTAATGTTAGCTCTTCTATACCGAACCATTTTAATGCCTACACCTGCTATAAACTGTCATTTAGAGATTGTTCAATTGTATAGTTTCACAAGCTTGTAGATTGTACTGTACATTAATCACTGTCAGACTTGCGTTCTCGTCACTCAATAAATTGATAAAATGAACCAAAAAGTACAAATGCAAGACAACACAAGACCGTAGGCGGAGGGGGCAGAAGCAACTGCCCCCACCTGAGATTCAAATCGTAAATGAAAATTGGCCTTCTTTGGAAAATATACTGCAATGCTGAAAATTTCACTGTCCAAATTAAGATTTCAAGGCCCCCAAAACCTGGGACGTTGCATATGAGGGTTCCTTTTCTTTCCAAAGTTTCCCGGGGAAGTCCCCAGACCTCCGCCGTGGTTGCGTTCATGTGCGGGCTTCTCCTCCTGATGAATGAACCATCTGTCACCTCTTAAAACTACACCGCTTGAAAAAAAAACAGCATATACGCTGGCTAAAGAAAAATAGCATATGATTATCTTTTTATTATTAGCAAAACCTTAATGAGGGGGTGAAGAAACTTTTAATTAAAAGGGCATAAGGAGTCCCCTTAAACTTACGTTGAAACCGTCAACAACTAAGTCTCACAAATGTCTTTTATTTCCCTTTAAGTATCTTTCTCAATTTGGTGGAACATAAGTATTGCATATTCAAGTTAAAAAAGAGTTACTCTATGCGTGAATCTCACAAATCAGTGAGAAATATGATTGTAATATGATCCCCAAAACTAAACAATCATGAAATAGGATACCCGGGTACACTCACTGAGGTGACTGCATTTTCCCTTTAAATCAAATCTAATTTGTCCTCTTGAAGCCTAAATTTGCTTCTAAAGCATAAAATCTAAAACTGAAGAATGTTTAGATCCAACCATTAATAATGTCTAAAATGTGTCATCCCCCACCCATCCGGAAGGCATTCCAACCAAGGCCTAGGCTACAGGTACAGGTGAACCGATGGTGGTTCCTCAAGTGACATACTATGAACGCTGGTGAGAAGCCTGTAGCAGTGAGTACCAGTCTTGTAGTTATGCCATGTGCCACAGCCGAAAAATTCGGTAGGCCTAAATAATTAAAATTTCAAATCATATTAGAATAAGAACAAATTACAATAAGAAGAATTTCCTAAACAGTAGACCTATCATCCCTCGCACAACAGTAGATAGAATCCCTTTCAAATAACACTGTACCAAAACAGAAAAACACTAAATAATGATGATTTCTAAACGTGTAATCTATTCAACCCTGTGCTAAGCTTTACCTAAGATAGCACCATTTTGCCTCACATAGACAAAAATTTCTCAAAGAGTAAAGACTGAGTGTCATTCTCCTCTCTGAGACAGCACCTCTTGAATTACGCCCAGCCAGAAATAGGAAGAATATCACAAAAAATCACAATTTGTGAAGATGTAATCATGCCTTTCAAGGCTTTGCAAACGATGGTACAATTTTGTACCTTAGCCAGGTCTTCCATGTACCCCTCCCTTCAGGAAAGGTCCACCTACCTCATCGTTGCGAAAGGGGCGGCAGCCTAAGGGGGCGGCAACCTGACGGGCGGCAGCCACAGAGGCGTTACGCATGCCACGGTCCACCCAAGTGTCAACTATCACCCGGGGGTAGACACGCCCCTTGGTGCTCCGCTTAGCTAGTGTCATAAATTGCCCCCTAGAGATTTGGCTCGGGCTACGGTCCTGCAACAAGTAACACAAATTACCATTATTCCTGCCAAGTCCTAGTATAACCATAGAGCTATTCCGTAGTAGCTCCAGTCGTGTAGCATATGTAATGCGCAGTAAATTTACACATTCTCGCAGTTTGAGAATATTAGGGTTCTATTTACTGTTTCTCAAATTCAGAAGGTGAGTTATATTAGCTAGTAGCTTTATACAAGGAATGTGACTAGATACCAAAATATACATTAAAATGAAGCATAATTTAATGCTTACGCCCAGAAACTCTTTCCACCGACAAAATACCGCGAATACGCTAGCGCACGAAAAATGTTGGTTACCCACATAAGAATCTGCATTCATTCCAAACACAAACAGCCAAATCATACTGCCTGAGCGGTTGAAAACCTATCGCAAAAGACATATTACATTGTTTGGTATCCACCTCGTTTACCCAACGAAATGAGTTTCCGAGGGCACCCTCCAACAAGATATAAGAACTCACAAACGATGTCAGAAGTGTTCAACTTTAACATAATAGTGAGTAGTCTCCCTTTAGCTTACTTGGTACTTAAATGTAAAATAATTAAACAATCATAACTATTCATCGAGCGAAGCCCGCCTAAACTTTTCAGTTCTAATTGAAAAAAACTGACCAATTATGTGCAAAAACAGGCAAACGGTAGGGATGATTGGTCGCCATCGTTGGTTACATACTTAATCGTTCCGACCAAGGCTCTTAGACGAAATTGGAGGGGAGGCCCTAAATTGCCACCTCTGGTTGATTGACTATTCTCAACTGAGGATTCTTTCCCAGTCGACGTTTTTCTTTCCAGAGTAACCGTTCTCTTCCTCGTCGATCCGCTCCAAAGTCTTCCTCGCGTACCTTCTCATTTGTCGAAAATATTGTTCATTATTTCTCAGCTCCATAAAATTGTTGTATGGATTACACGGATCCAAGAGTAGAGGGCGCTTTGACCGAATGCAGTCAGGGATGTCGTATTCCTCGTAGAATTCCGTCCAGTACACATTCATGCTATCAAGAGATATAATCATCTCAAGGAGGTGTCGAAATCCCTTGACCATGTCTTGCTGCAAGTTCCATTCTTTTGCTGCCCAAGCTCCTAGATATTCCATAATACTTGATAAACTCCTCACGTTAGAGACGCCAGTCTGCTTGCTCCAGTATTTGGCCAGGCGAGACAGTGAATGGGAGAAAGAATCTTTCGACTGTTCAAAGAGAACAGAAGCCACGGACAGGGAGGTACTGTACGCCTCTCTTTGACTCGAAGAAAGGGATTTCACATGTTCCAAAGCGTTAGCATGCTGAATTTCCTCGGAACGATGCCCACTGGGAGGAAGAAAATTTCTAGCTGCAAGCAGATCTACCTTCATGTTTTTGTAGTCAAAGTAAACACCAAAGTGATCTTTGCGAGGAGTAATGTCAAAGTTGTCACGCACAATGGAGGATAGTTGGTCTACTACTTCAGGGAAGGGCGGGTACTGGCCATTGATGTAGACGATCATGTCAAGATCCATCATTCCTTTGAGGGACGTCTTCTTTGGGAGGCTGCCGAAAGGCGTGATACGATCAACGGTGCCCGTTTTTCTAAAGTGCGTCTGTATAGCCCTAGAAATATCGTCTGTCGCCTGCTTAGCCCGGGAAATTTCATTCTGATCCGGAGCAAGGCTCTCGGCAAAAGATCTTAGTGATCCACTAAAAGCATTCTTACCTGAAGAGAGAAGAACAAAAAATAATGCATGGACATAGAAATTAATTCTTTCAGCGAAAACTTGATCACAAGTTTGAATTGTTTGATTTCTTTCGCAAAAACAGCCATCTTTCGTTACTAAAAAAGAATCCATTTAAACATTCCGTGATTCCTAAGCCGATATCTTATTATGGAACGCCAAAGGGCGCTGGATTTTGTTGCCTTATTTTATTTTGCTTCACGTTCTTTGTTGGTTCGTTCAAGTTTGTCCAATTTCTAGGTTGCCTCATTCAGTTTTGTGTCCATTTTTGTCTAATTTTGTTTATCTCCATTTCAATTTGATTTATTCAAAATTTCCCCATGTTCATTTGTCTCATAATAAGCAGTAGCCCCAAACTTAAATAGTTTGAAACAACAGCTAAATCTCACAAATTTGTTTTTATTTCGCTTCCAAGTATCTGTCATGATATTTTAGGACTTAGACATTGCACATTCAAGGAAAACCAAAGAGTTACTCCTCGTAAATTTCACAATTCAGTGAGAAAAATATTGTCAGATGATTCACAAGATCCATTCATGAAGTAGGGTAGACTATACTCTACAATTTAGTGGGACTGTATTTTCCTTTTAAAGTTTTCTTCTTTTCATTTTGTCTCATTTCAGTTTACTTCGTTTCATTTTGCCTTATTCTAGTTTTGTCTAGTTATAACTGGTGGTGTTGTTCGAAAAAATGGACTGCAGCACGGGAACGTTAAAAAACATTCTAGACTAGTTGAACGCTTCATTCAAGGTAGGTGGTGGTATTTTCTAGTAGTATGGATGGTCTCTTATTTCCATTTAAAAGTTACCTCATTAGTTGTTCTTTTCCACAAAATGCCTTTAAACAGATACTTCTCTCGGTACGTTAAATACGATCAATTGCATGTCTGTTTTTAAGTGGAGTAGAGAGCTCTCAACAATATTGCTAAGTTGATCCAGTGAGTCAAAGCTGCAACCACCCCACCCCAGGTGCGTATGTAGTAATTTTGTACTCGGGGAACGACTAGGGCAGACAATCTAAGCGGCGCGCCACCGTGGGTTGGCGTGGAACGTACCGAGAAAATTTTTGTTTTTTATACCTCCCAGATGGCCGGAAATGGCCCTTCCCATACTTGACAGTGGCCCATAGATGTTTCCTTAAACAGTTTTGTTTGAACAGTGGTTTCAAGACGATTTTAAACACATAAGGGCAAAAGCATGGGGTGAGTGATCGCTGTCCTGGGGTAAGGGTTTAAGGTGAGAGGGTGTCCCACTCCCCTTTGAGAAATTTTTGCTAATTTGAGGTTGCTTAGATGCAAAATGGTGCTGTCTTTGGGATATTTTTGAACCGATCATATATGGCTGGAAAATGTTCATAATTTAGTGAATTCTAATATTTCGGTTGAGTGAAAAAGGGCCTTCCTGGGGAGGGTTCAAAGGAAGGGGTATCCCCTCCCCTTTGTGAAATTTTTGTTAATTTAAGGTTGATAAGATGCAAAATAGTGCAATCTATGAGATATTTTTGGAGCTGATCATATATGACTGGAAAATGTCCATAATTTAGTGAAGTCTAATTTTTGCTTAGGTGAAAGAGGAGACTATGCTGTCTAAGAGAAGAATACGTTGTCAACAAACCTCCTGAAGCCCCCCTTCTTTATTGGCTACTTTACTGCCTTCTATTCGGGATAGTTTTTTACGCCAAAATACGTGCGTGGAATCCACAGAAACTATTCTAATTTGATTATTACCAAAGTTTTTCTTTGCCTCATTTTGCATCATAAAAGGGCATCTAAGCCTGGCAGTTACCTGTAGGCTATAGGGCCTCCCGGAAGCTCTAGAACAATTGCATAAAATGGGGAAATGACATAATGCTTACAGTGGCGTGGCCAGGATTTTTCTAACGGTTTGCCATGCAGTAAGTTGTGTGATCGCCTACCTGGGGAGGGGTGTAAGGGGAGTGGGTTAAAACTTTTGAAAAATTAGGTGTCCTTACATGCAATCTGGTGCCACCTTTGGAAGTAAAATTAATTTTCTTTTACGTGTTTTAGGTACAACAAAGAAAAAACCCGGTATCAGTGAATGCTTATTACCTGACATCCAAATTTTAATAATATAGAGTATGATGCCGAGCACTTTACAACTATCGTATATTTACTAATTTTGAACGAAAATCCAGACGAACAGCTTCCAGCAATGGAGAATGGGCGGGAGGGAGAGGTGCAGGAAGGTGATATTAGACTTCCCTGATAGGTATAACAAAAGGGGTGAAAGATTAACAAGCACGTTTCAGAATGCTTTTTCGTCGTAAGTTTATTCAAGTTAACAATCACCATCTATACCGATAATGCCTACCCGCGAAGCGCTCGGTAAAAATTTCTGAAAAATGTATTACCACATCATGCTACAAATTAATTTGAAAGATCCCATATTGATGCAAGGACCCTACGGATGTTTGGGGATAAATCTCTGTTTTTCTTTTTAAATTGTTGTGATCAGAATAGTACTGGTACCATGCATTATCAGCGAGCTGTGAGAGGTCTCACAGCTCCCTGGTATTATTTCCTTCAAAAATGTCATGAGATGGAATGCAAACCGTGACGAATGTTCTCGAAGCGCTCCGAAATTTTTCGTTAAATAAGATTTCCATGACAGACCTGCATTCAGAATCTGCATCGAGACACTTTCAATTGCCGAACAAACATACATGCCACTCGAAAAGCCAGTCTTTTACCTGGTAATTCGGAAACAGCTTTGGACTTTTTCTTCTCTGGGAGTTGCTATCAGAAGATATTGATAATAAGGACAACATTGCGGTAAGCCTTGAAGCGAGCGGGGCGCGCGAAAGTTTTGATAGTTTGCGAAGGATTTGCGAAAACTCTGATAGCTTGAGAAACATTTGTGATAAAAAATGATTACAATAGATCCATCATTTGGTCTAAAACACACCTCACCCTACTCCTACAGAAATATATAGCTTAAACGCCTTTTGAGACCATTTTATAGTTTTTAGAATTTTTCGGTTTGGGCACGCGCTCCCATACACACAACCCTTAAAATGTATCAGCTATTACCCAATTCATAAAATGTCACATTCGTCGTTTCATGATATTTCATGAGAATTTGACGTGAAGTCGATTTTTTGTGAACCAGAATCCTGCAGAAAATAGCGCGGAGTGAAAAAAGCGAACGGTAGTGTGAGGGGATGACAGAGGGGAATCTTATTTTCACGGTTATTCTGGAAATAACCCCCCAGAAAAAATGTTTACCTCCCATCGGGACCTCTTACTATCCTGTCATGAGATACATTATGAGGATGTGTAATATATTCTCTTCAAACTGTTGAAATAAAAAGAAAGTGTCTTTCAATGTCAAGATCTATCT
>WURT03052708.1:0-14189 GCA_009936505.3 Holothuria glaberrima
AGGTGTGCTATCTCCCTTATCATGATAGGCTTAAATGTCTGGGACTTACTACTCTTGAGTTAAGAAGGATTAGGGGTAATATTGGAGACTTTTAAAGCTGTTTCTTGCAATTGTTCCATTCACGAACAATGAAATGGATGACATTTTGGAGTAGAGAAATTTGTTGTGGTTAGGGAAGATACTATTTTCCCAACAAGGTTACCATAAGTACATAATGATTGTTAAAATACTTTGTAAATCGTAACTGGTACGTCCTTATAACAGTATAAGAAAACAATGCGGTACTTCAGTTTAATCATTAGGGTATTTGCTAGAATGTTGAAGATCATTAACATTCTGTACATTATGTAATGAACTACATATTTTGAAATATGAAGTTGTTTTGTGGAATTGACTCATTAAAAGGGATTACAGAGATAATTTATTAACAAGTATACGTGCGATATCCGTCCAATACTTTTTGAATTTTATACTGCAGTGTCGAAAGCAATAAATCCAAAAACGTTTCCGTTACATCCTTCATTTTCTCGTCCTTCAGAAAATTAGAAAGTTAAAGGAAAAAATAAGCAAGAGACCGAGAAGCTGTCATTCTTGGTGAGAAACCACATTACCATATAAAAATGTTAATTTTATTTGAAAAAAACCTCATTGTTGTGAAAATAAGCTGGTCAAGAACTTTAGACAAACAAGTGAAACGAAAATGGGATTACACACTATTAAAAACATCTGTAAATTTACAGACATTTTTGTGGTATTTTTGTCTCTGCTTCACATACATGTGGTTGAACCAAATGTATTCATTTTTTATCTAAAGAAATGTAAATTAACATAAAAGTTTGCTATCTTTTAAAAAAAGGGCATCACATTGTTCTATTAAGTTGTAGTGTTTATTTTATACAATATACCACGTAATGGCATAGTATAGTACACAGCTTTCCTTCAAATCCCCCTCACAGCCCCTCGACGGTGATCGGGGATGCAAGGCCGTTCCTAGACGGGAAGTGTGGGGTCTGACACCCCCATTCATCCACGCAGTAGGCAAAATACTGCTCTAGTCGGCAAATGAAGGAAAGAGAGAAGTGCATACGAAGGAAAGTTAGAGGGAAGAAGAAAGAGAAAAAAGAGAAACAAAGGGGAAAGAGAAGAGGGAGAGAAAAAAAATGTTACACAGGTCTTTTCAGTATCATTGTATACTAAAGGAGTTCATCGTTCATGTTAATGTGGTATTCTGGCATTGAGTCGGTAAATTCTGCACCAGTTGGCAAAATGGAGGAAACATGAGGAAAAGAAAGAGGAAAAGAAGTGAAAGGAAAAGGACAATTCTCGAATAAGAACCCAAAATTTTGGCGCGCTACGCACGTTGTAGAGTCATTCCAGTTTCTTCAATAGTTCCATTCCAAAAAGCTAGATAGCATTAGTCCTGTCAACCTTACCAAGTAACATGTAGGCAGGGCACACAGGTTATGTAGAGGTCGTAAATTTCAACCCATATCGCAAAGCCTAGTTATAGAACGCTAAAAGGGCAATTTTTAATGATGGCTTCTTTTTTCATGATGGAGATCACTTTTATAGTAATGATGAACAGTTTTGGAATGATGACGAACACTTTTATAGTGATGACGAACGTTTTTTACAAATTATATTTTGTACGTACATGTTTTTAAATTTTCATACAACTTTCTTTTAAATTTTGTCTTTACTACTTAAATATTTTATTTTTCTATAAGCCATGTTTTCCTAAAGAATTTATTTTTAATAATACAAAACATTCATTTGTTGTCTTTCTTGCCACGATCGCTGCCCATAGGAATGCGCCTTCGCTACAGCTAGCCATGCGCGAATCGCGTACGCGATCGGGAATCTCATTGATTCCCACATAAATATATGATTATTCCCTGCCAAAAAGGAAAGAATGTATGCTGGTATGTAACTTTTTGCTTCCAGTATGATAGCGGTACTTTATAAGGGGCTGTCACTATTTCAGGGAGCGTCTGGCAATTTTCACTTGGGGCAGGCCGTCCCCTAAAACCTCTCGTGGAGAACACTGACAGTGACTGTGGTCATAAAACCCACAGCCATGGTTTTCTCCCATATGTGGGTGGGAAACTTAACTAGTAACAAAGTAATGTCACCTTAATCACTCTGGGAAGCATTTCCCGTTACAAAATTAAGTTTTAAAAAGTTAAAATTTTAAATAAATTGAATTTATTTAATAATAAAAACTTTTTTGGATTTGTTGTCTTTTTTGCCCCGATCGCCACCCATACCTTTCAGAAAAAAATTTATATGCTCATGCGATTTGCAGTGTTCTAAATAGCACCTTGTTATCTTGATGAGGACAGTGAAATGTTTAGCATTTTACTATTTTTTCTCAGGTACCCAAAATTTCATTTCCGGTCACCAATTGAGAATTTTGGTTTCCTCTTCCCAAAAAATATGCTTGGATGATGATTGTCTGTCTTTAAGTACGGTACTCTATCGAAAAAACAAGCCGTGATTGGAACACAAGCACTTCTGTCATGATTTTCCATATTAGGGCCGTGTTGACCCGGGCCGACTTGGCGTGGGGCGACTTGACATGGGCTGAGTTGGCATTGGGCCGGGCCGAGCTGGTTTTAGGCCGATGTGGCATGGAGGCGAGTTGGCATGAGACCGAGTTGGCTTGGGTCGAATTGTCATGCGGCCGAGTTGGTCATTGGCTGAAAGTTCGCGGGTAAGTAGCGATCCGTGTGTTATAAACAAAGATATTATTAAGCACAGATACCAAACTCCTATACCTATACTTCTACGCAAATTGACTCCTCATGGAGACGCAAATATCGGGGCGGAAGTGTGGATGTGACGTGCAGTGGCGTTGCCAAGGGGGCCAGGGGGCACGTGCCCCCCAAAAATTAACTGTGTCCCCCGTGTCTCCCCCAATGAGATTTTGGGCATGAAAAAATATGCACAAACACACCATTTACGAATATGTTGATATGAAAAAGAGGACCCACTATCACTGTTCTCAAAAGTGCAATTTTGCGGCGCGCTACGCGCGCATCTATTTGTTGAGGTGTGTAGAGGACAGCCTTATTGGGAAATGTAATCCACAGCTACTGTTTCAACCCTTTACTTTCAAGAACTATGAGACTACCGGGGCCTTTCTTCCTCTCCCTTCAATACAATTCCCACATCGATTATCTTTTAGCCAGATCTTATATTCGAAAACTGTAAAAAAAATGCGACTTTCGCTGCCTTTTTCAACGCTTATCGAATAAAGTGCAGTGCAAACATTCAGAACATGATTCACTGTCCCTATTAACCCCCATCATTAAATCGTTAGTGCGAGTAAGGCTAACACAATGGTCAAATTGTGATTTATATTTTGTAGCCTATCAGTTGCTTAAACAGGGGAGTCCATAGGGCCATACAACCTCCCCCTAACTCTTGCCAATTTTTTTTTTTTTTTTTTTTGTTCCTAAAAATACGTAAATTTTTAACAAAAATTTTACTTCAGACGGTAGGAAATGAGGTACCAGATTGCATGTAAGGACACCTAATTTTTCAAAAATTTTCAAAGGGAAGGGGGACACCCCCTCCCCTTAGATCCTTCCCCAGGCCGGCGACCACACAACATACTGCATTTTGGTATGCTCCTTTGGTGGACCGCTTGGCCCCCAGTGCCCCCCCCTTCGAAAAGTCTGGTGACATGCGCTTTTCTGTTCGATAATGTGCGTATAAAATTGGTGCGCATTACAGAGAATGCCATTGTTAGAATGGCGTGGCTTGCTTGAGAATTGTATACGCGCAGATTCCGCAGAATATAATTCTCTGTGCTTTTTATACGGAATGCTTGACGCACACTTCTGCGTGCTCGAAAAACGAACGCGCTAGTTGCTTTCCCGATGTGAGCGCGTGAGAAATTGAACGCGCATATTGAAGTGCGTCACTTGAAGATATCATTGAAACTGACCAATGAATTTCCATGATCTTGCGAAACCAGTCATTATGCGTTCATATTCAAGTGTACATATGTGGAATGCCGAGATGAAGAAAGTACTTATTATTATTTAAGTGAAATTTACTGAAGAGTGGTACTTCTTAAAAGAGCAATATTCCGAAATAGCAAGTATTACTACTTTTGTAAGACATTCATCTGCCTGTTTGTTTTCGAAACGACAGAGCAGTGATCAGCACTTCCGTCCCGATATTTCGGCCTCCATGAGGAGTCACCGCGCCATTTGAAGTTTGGAATCTATGCTTATAATATCTTTGGTTATAAATATGAAGAGCGCCACTAGTTTGCATCACGTTAAAGGCGTCATCATGTAAAAATTTGCCATCGTATGAAAAATGTTCATCGTGTACTTTTGGATCGTTATTAAATGGAATCACGCCGCAATCAACTTACTTTGGGCCTTCATTATGTTATTTTGGGTCGTCATCATGAAAAAAGTGATCGTCGTCACTGTATAAGTGCTCTTCATCATGAAAAAAGTGTTCGTCATCGCTGTAAACGTGCTCTTCATTATTCAAAAAGCGTTCGTTATCACTGTTAGAGTGCTCGTCATCATTCAAAAAGTGTTCATCATCACTATAAAAGTGATCATCATGAAAAAAGACATCATCAAAAAAATGTGCCCATTTGGCGTTCTATACTAGTTGCTGTTTTCAAGTGTGCTCTTGCGGTACGGTCAGTAATTAGTAAGCAAAGTGGCTATTTCATCGGGTAGTCCAGGTAGTTTCAACACAATGTATGTTGTCTCCGATACGGTATACACCCCCTACAGTTTTCCTGTTTATTTTTTCTTTTTGTTCTTAATGATTACATACGTTTTTTGTGTAAGCCCAGCAAAAATTTTCGTGCGCTTTGCAACTTCACGATTCAGACTCAAAACAGAACTAACAGTGAGCAACTCGGCTCTTGAAGTATTAAGTGATATCATGCAAAATATGCCCTGCAATGACATGGGATAGGTAGGCTCCTTCATATCCACTTCTCACCACCCCCTCGACATAGGGGCTGTCGGAACTTGGGGTCGCTGGCATAGCCCGGACCCCTGTCTGGAAATTTCTGTCACCACCCATGGTCGGTTTACTTATTTGTGCTTTCAAGAGGGTCATTTCTGCGATAAAACCCAAAGTTTTGGGTACGCTTTGCCCACTCTTCCTCAGTTCCGTTACTTATAGCTAAATAAAGTACAAACGCTTTCCATTTTTTCAAGCAATTGAATAAGTAGAATATAGCGATTTATGTAAATGACGGAAATTTCATCTCATTTCACTAAACTAAGTTAATGTTCTCTTGAGTTTGTCGTGCGGTACGGACAGTGACTCGAGGAGGGAAGTACAATGTATATTGTGCCCATGGGGCCCAGCTGCGGGCCCAGACAATTGACCTTAAAATCTTTAAATAACTACAGAATTTTTTAGTGTAGGCTTACCGCAAAATTTTTCTGCTCGCTTCGCGAGCTTTGCAATTCCAGTTTAGATTCCGGGATAAACATTAAATCAGCGCGTAACAATTTTCCTCTAGTATTCACAAAGTTTTACGCAATATATGCCCCGCAATGGCATGGTAAAGTACACAGGTTGTCTTCAAATCTCCTCTCACCAACCCCTCGACAGCATCGCTGCTGTCGAGGCTTCGGGTCGTCATGTACCGGTAGTATTGTCAAGACAGGAGGGATCTGGGAATATTTTTTGATTGAAATCAAACACCCAAACACCGTTAGCTGTAGTTTCTTGGCATTTAGTCTTCAAGAAAAATACATAAGAAAACATAATTTCTGTGCATCACCGGTGCTTGTAAGCGTGACCAGTCTAATTTCAGAAATGAGTACCAACAGGGTAATTATCTGCTATTAGTCCGATGGTCAAGACACGGTGGATCTGGGAAAATTTTGTAAGATCGAACACTGTTAGATGCAATTTCCTGACTTGTGACAATCGATATAAGTAGTAAGCATCAAGGAATCATTTTGTATGAGTAAAACTGTTATATAGTGTGACCAGTGCTGTAATTTTGGCTATCAGAAAAGTGTATCCGACAAAGTTGCTGAGAAGGGACGTGGGAAGTTCTTCTCCACACAAAGTTGACATTGTGCATTGTTACACTTGATTTTCTGACATTCCTTTCACTAATTAGGACAAACCGAGTAAAATGTAACAGGAGCAGATTGTATAACCACCCTTTAAATACAGGGAGGATGCAGTCAACCCAGATTGAATGAGTATATCAGGGTAGCCTATTTCATGATTATCTCTTTTAAATCATGTGACAACAATTTTGTCACTGAATTGTTAAATTTATGCAAAGCAACCCCTTGAGAATGCCACATGTATGCTCTGAAATATTAAGAAAGATACTTGAAATAGAGATAAGACAAGATCTATTCCATTTAGCCCATCTGTCAAAGTAACTGTTGGGTAACTGCTTATACCCTTTAAGTCATCACGAAGGATCAAAAGCGAATAGGAATAATTAACATAAGCCTTTTTTTTCTACCCTGGTAAATATTGACTTAGTCATCAAACTCTTCCTATTGCTTAGAGTAGACATGCTTAAACTTAGCTTATAATTCTATTGAAAAAGATGTATTTCAGGCACGGTTCACTGTTGGAAGTTTGTTTAAAAATGACCTAGTCAGTTAAAGCATCTAGAAATACTTTGTAAGAGTAAGCAAAATTTCCCCAACACTAGGCAAGTATGTGTAAATACTGAAACTGTGTAAGTTTGCCTGAGAATTACAGGGTTTACAGAAAGGCTGGTCACCACTTAAATGTGAAACCAACCTCTTGATAAACCCATTTATCAAGACTTATTGGGCAAGCTTAACCCAATTTCAGTAATTTAACATACGTGCGCAGTGCTGATAAAATTTTGACCCAACACTTTCTAGAGTGTACACAAAAAAAGTTGGGGTAGGTTGTAACCCACCTCCACCGCATTTCGTATATCGTATGGGTGATAAAAAGGGGAACCAACGTTCTTTAGATTCTTTGAAAAAATGTTCGTTTCCGATGGTACCTAATCCTCCTTTTCCACTCAAAATGTTTATCATGAAATCAACGTAAACTAGGATCAGTGACTTATTGTCAAAAACGAAAAGAATTATTCCTTGCCTTAAAGTGATTTTCTTATCATTTACGCCACTTGTCATATGAACATGTGAATTTCTAGCTCTAGCTCTAAGGCATCAGCACGGGGCGGTTGTTATGACTTGCCATTTGTCCCATGATGTTTCGCCACGTAGCCTTGTCCATTGCCCATAGCACAGCTTCCGCCATAGATCCAGTCTTGGCAGTTGTGATGTCCGTCTTGATGAAATCTAACCATCGTTTTTTGGGTCTTCCCCTGGGTTTTCTTCCAAGTATGTTTGTTTCCAGCAAAATCTTGGGGTAGCGATTGAGAGACATTCTTTGAATGTGTCCAAAGAGGCGTAACCTTTTCTGTTGTATTCTATCAATGACAGTTGTATGTAGGCCAAGTGAGCTACGTAAAGTTATGTTACGTATTTTGTCCATGCGAGAAACTCCCAGAATCTTCCTCAGGCATGTCATTTCAAAGACAAGAAGGCGATTTTCATCCTCTTTATTCAGGGTCCAACAATCTGCTCCATATTAGAAAATAGACAGTACTAGAACTCTGTATAGTTCAACTTTGGTTGAGAGGTGAATGTCTGGGGCACTCCAGATTGGGTTAAGTCTTTGAAATGCCACCAGTGCTTTACCAATTCTATGCTGGATGTCTTCCTGGCGGCAAGCTCCTCTAGTAGAGGTATTTCCTCCAAGATAGGTGAAGTTGGATACTTGGTTTAATTGATGACCATCGATAATAATGTCCAACTGTGTATCCCTTTTGCTTGTAACTTGGACTTCAGTTTTGGAAATATTGTTCTTCAGACCAAAGGCTGAGCTGAAATGACAAACCTTATCTACTATAGCTTGGACTGAGTTCTCTGGGTGTTTCAGCTAGTTATTACTATATCATCAGCGAAACGAAGATTAGAGATGAGCTGGCCTTGGATTGTTGCTCCTATGGGAACATCGTAGGTTGCATAGAGCATTACCAGGTTGAGAAGGATGTTAACCAGCTAGGGGGGTATGACGCACCCTTGACGTACGCCCACAGTGGTCTGGAACCAATCTGTGAGTTCAGTACTCAGTCACACTGAGCTGTTGGACTTGCTGTAAAGGGCCTTCAACAGGTTTATTATTTTACGTGGGAACCAAAGAAGCTAAAGGCTTTCCATAATCCCTCCTGCCAGAAAGAGTCGAAGGTTCCTCGAAGTCTATTTAGTTGCAGTATAAATCCTTGCCATATTCGAGGTATTTTTCAGTGAGTTGCCGCAGAGTGAACGGCTAGCCTATAGTTGATCGCCCTGGGCCGAAGCCGGTCTGGGATTCAGAGATAATTTGAATTTAAACTATAATATTTAAACCAAAGGATAAAGAACCATATGCCTCTAAATGTTGTGACTAACTCTTGATTTCGTATGAATGTATTTGGAAGCTTTTTAACCGGTACTCGGCCTGAACCCAATACAAGTAACCTACTAAAAAAATGAGTAAGAACATTCGAAATTCGAGTACGAGTGCCGACTGATGAGTACGAGTACTTCAACATTCGAGTATGAATACGAGTACTCTAGACCCGAGTACTGTTCGAGTACTACAACAGCCTTACATTGTATACTCACACAACAACGCTGACACCTTGTAACTTGAAGCACGAAACGATAATGATTTTGATTCAAGTGATCGATCAGAAGAGGATAAAAATTTGCCAAAGTTACACCTACGATATAAGTTTCTTGTTGTAAAGTCTCATTGTATAGAATGTGCCAGGAGAAGCCTTATGTACAGTATAGTTGTGGAAACCTGAGAATGTTGAGATAAAGGTCAACAACCTAGTTCACAAGTTTCTTCTCGTACATCATAAACGACACTTTGTCCCTCGTATTCCTAGTTGCATTAAGAACATCCTACCACGCGTTGTTTGTGTAACAATCTCAAACAAGGACTATTAAGAATTTTGAAACATTTAGGTTAATAAATCATGAGATCGCTTTGCTTCATAACTGCTAGTTCAAAAAAAGTTCACACGAATTTTCCTCCTAAGAATGCGGTAGATTTGTTTGATAGCTGTCTTGTATTAACAAAAACATAGAAAAATATAAACATGAACAAAATCCTGTACCTTGTTTTCACATATTTTATAAAGTTGAGAAACATCCATAAGAAAGATGAGAAAGCACTTCCTGCAGACCGGTTCATTGATCTACTTTCAGTGTTTAATTATAAATTATGTTGTGAATTGTACTTCCAAAACACTTTAAGTTAACAAACAACTTTTTATGACATGCGTCGTTGGCGCATGAATGAGTATAACACTTCATCAAATTCTTGTCTGCGTTTGATTTGATTATCACCGTTTAATGGTAGTTTGATTTTGTTACTAGCACGATTCTTGCCTACTCATACACAACGTGATCAAGTGTTAAGTTGCTGAAGAGGACATAAACGTTTCCTGCGGAACAGTAACACACTTCAGAGTTAAACCTTCAGCCCTTCCCAGAATTTGCATGGTTGGTTTTTCTTTAAATGTTAATATGTTCAAAGCAAAAACAAGTTACTCTCTCTGATGACGATGTTTTAGGTGTGTATGTAGGGGAAAAAAGATTAGAGAATACTCATATTGAGAAGCTTTTAGGAGTTTGGATTGATTCCAGTCTAACATGGGAGCAACAAGTAAATCATATATGTAAGACAGTTAGTTCGAGGTTAGCACTTCTAAGAAGAATTAAGCAGTACATCGACATCCCAACCAGTATTTTATATTTTAATGGCTATATTTTACCTTATATTGATTATTGCAGTCTTATATGGAGTTCATGTACTAAAGGAAACATAGAGAGAATTGAAAAACTTTTAAAGAGTGCTGCTAGGATTATACTCAATGCCACATATGAAGATAGATCGACTGACCTTTTTAATAAACTTGGATGGTACACATTTGACCAAAGAATTAAATATAAACGGCTTTGCATGATTTATAAATCCTTAAATGACCTTGGCCCATGTTATATGAAAGATATGTTCCAATACACACGAAATGTGCTGTGCATAGCCATACCCTAAGATCCGCATCAACTTCAAATTTATACTTGTCGGGGGGAAGGACCGAATTCTACGAAAGAAGGATTACATATATTAGAGCTAAAGAATGGAATCAATTGCCATCTCTTGTTAAAAATGCCACTTCTTATAGTAGTTTTAAAAGATTAATTAACGATTTCATATAATTTATTGTACATATCCATATTTATTTTAGTTTCTGAGTGTCATTATTGTTTTACACGTTAAATTAATGATTTCATACAATTTATTGTACATAATTTATATTTTATTAAGTTTCTTAGAGTTCTTACCTTTTATTCCATTTAATATTTCTTAGTTTTGTTTCACTCTTCTTCTTAACGATCTTTAGTTTTTACGATTTTCCTTTTATGTTCGTTGTTCTGTTTAAGTCGTTTTATCTTTTGTAATTTTGTTTTTGAGGGCCTCAGGGAAGATTAGCTTCGGCTAACTGAGTTACCCTCTGGAAATAAGGTTTAAATAAAAAATAAAATCAATTTAGTCGACCACCAAGTATGGATTGGAAAGAAATGAAATATTTTATAATTTATTATTTTAAATTAATGATGACTTGATTTTGTAAGTGACCGATAAGTGCATTGGCTGCAGCATATTAATAGAATGATGACTTAGGTGTTATAAGCTCAAACCAACTATATACGTAGCTTTTTCAGCTTTTGCAATCAGCAACCGTCTCTCTGTCCTCCTATCATCATGTTTGTCAACAATTATTCAATGAGCTCCCCTCACACATTCATCTTCATACAGATTTTAATGCAATTTGTACAAAATAATAAATAAACTTGACAACCAGGAAGTTAAAATAAAAGGTTATTTAGGGGTCAATATAGACTATTATGTAAATCTGAAAAATGTATCTCCTTTCTCACTGAGCACACTATGTTCTTGAAAGTTATTGATAATGTTACTAAAGTAGTGCTTCTTTCAGGGTGTGCACATTTTGGATAGAAGGTCACTTAAAGTTACTAGAGGTCAAATGGGGAATGAGTTTGATTTGAAATATCTTTGCAACCGTAAGTTGGATGGAATCCAAACCTGGTGTGTGTAATATCGCCCCCTACAAACTATGGTGTATTCACCATTTGGTATCAGATAATGTGAAGGTCATCAGGGTCACTCGAGGTCGACATCATTGATTTCTAATAACTTTGTAACTTATATTATTGCGTCCAAACTTGGCAGATGTAGTTTTCATGTGGCTCCGAAAAATCTGAAAGCCATTTTGAGGTCATCAGGGACCATAGAAGGTCAAATTTGCAATTATCGTTGACTTACGTGTAACTTGGAAGACATGTCTTGTAGTCAACATGAACAACAAGAAATTTTGGAGGTCCGTATAACGTTATCAGGGGTCATTTGAAGTTAAATTTGCAAAAATTGTTAGATATACATGAAACTAAGTAGATGTATTTAAGATTTGTGTTAAAAAAATGTGTGGAAGTACTTTGGTGGACAATGGAGATGTTCAAAGTTCCAATCAAAGATTCATAGGTTTACATATTGATGCCAGAAGTTTTTAATGATAATGACCATTTGAAGTTTCCAAATGTTCAAAGGTCACTCAGGGTCTATCAGCAAAGGAACTTTAGTGGGCATTCAGTGCCATTTAAAGATAACCATTCTAAAAGGTTATTTCTGTACATTCTTCAAAGCTCCCAGGGGCTCTCCGCCGTCTCCCCATGGACCCCACCAAGAGCCGTTCTGTGGGCCCCTAGACCTCTCCCTCTTCAAGAGAGCATTTCATGCTCCAGCGGCGCCTTCGGTGTCGTTGGATACAGAGAATGGCCTGTTCGGGCGCTTTGAAGTAGGCAGATACCCTATGCCTCAATACGGTAAAAACCTAAAAAGGGCGCCAACATGCGATTTGAGTCCGTGGGGGCGACCGCCCCCTGACTATATGGACATTCCGCCACTAGTTGAGTACTTAATTTCCAGGGTGATGATGATTAAAAGTAGGTAGTTACAACTGTCTTAGTACAGCTGTAATTAACGAGCCAGTGTAGTGTGTGGCCGTCCTCGTTGAACCCGGGGGGTTGCCTCTTGTAGCGTTACACAGCTCAACTTGACTGCCGTTACCTAGTCTCCGATAGTAAAGGTCAGCAAGGAAGTACCGAAGCCAGTTTAGTCCCCACAGACCCTCATGGTTATGCAGTTAGTTAGATGAGGTTTTACGGCTCAGTTTCTAACCAAATGGTTTAAGTCGGCCCTTTTTCCAGTTGTGGCTCACTGGCTTGTTTTCCCTACTCCATTGCTTATGCTGAACACCAAGCAGTAGGTTCGATTTTAAGGTCTTTGGTATATGACCCGGCCAGGATTCGAACCCTCGACCTTCCGGCTGCAAGTCGGATGCTCTAACCACGGTCTGTCATGGTTATGCAACTGATTGTAAAATCTGTTTGAAGGCCAAGGTAGAAAGCGAGCAGAACTCTAAAAAGTTTTCGATAGCCTTGAACGATTTGTCGAAGAAAACAACTAAGTTTCAAGCAAAAGTGCTTAGCATCACGAAATGAAAGGGGTTCCACACGCTTTTGCCGATCACCCCATCGTTCACGTTTGGTAAAAAACACAATTTCGTTCAAACCGCAAAAGTTTTTTCTCTTGACAGTCGTTGGAATGTTTATTTTACTGAACCAAAAATCCGATTTTTGTCTAAAAGGAATGTAAGAGTATACCTGTAGTTGAAAATTTGAAGTGAGGCAGTCGGAAGGTTCATCAGTCGAAAATTTCGACTGTGGCACTTCGAATTCCAACCCTAATAGCACACGGTGTCGGCATTACGTTGGGAAAATGTAATTCCCACTGCTGCCAACATTGGCCTAACTTAACGCCAAAACAGTGTGTTCTCTCAGGGAACTATCGTATCGGGTTGGTTGAAGTTTAATAGTGTAGGAAGAATTTCGCAAAGGTGTATGAAAATACCGTGCCTCAGTCCACCATTAACAGATTAAGAGGAAGTTCCAGAAAGATTTACTTCTTTGAAACCCGTCGCAACTAAAGACTTAGGGTCATTTATATCAAAATTTGATGCTTTTCATTGCCCTAAATTTTGTTGGTGATATAGCCTGGTGGGGTTCAGTGACACCGGAGGCGGGGTGAATGGTGACATAAAGAGACTACCGTTGATACGTCTCGTTGCAGAAAAGTGAATTCTGAAACCCATGGGTGTATGTAATATGAGTAGTTTGACAACCGCCTACATGTACTTTACATGACAGCCTTCGTGTGCCTTGAAGGTAGGATAAATCAACTAAATATGTGGCCTTTATTGCATGCAACTCTTTACCGAAAGACGGCGCTTTGTTGTGGTATTTCACCTCCTCCCTCCGTCCCTCGAACCCCCCCCCCGCCCCAATGCCAGGAGGCCTTGAGAATCATTTGCCAATCAAATTCATCACAGGAGAATTAGAGGCAATTAGAACATTATAGTATAAGATCATTCACAATATCGCGAGATACAGCTTATATATGATTGGAAACAAACTCGCCTGAAACATGACATGATCTTTTTGGTTTCGATGGAAAAGAGGCCTTGGCAGTCACATAGCGTGTGTATGTATGTGGGGATGTGAGAGCGTCTGTATGTGAGTGCTTTGGTGACACTTAGCTCGTTAACACGATATCTCAAGAAGAAAACTCCGACAGTTCTCATACTTTGTTTATACCTAATAATGAGAGAAATTGTTTTTGATGGATGTCAAAGGTCATCTAAGGAAACTAGAGGTCAATCTCTGATAACTTTGTTAACACGATATCTCAAGGAATCTCAAGGATAGGAAGCGTGGATAATCTTCACACGTGACATGTGAATGCCTTGCATCAAGAGACGGATTTTTTTGGTGGAGGCCAAGGGTCACTAGGGGTCATCGCATGTCAAAATCTGAAAATCTTGTTAAACACATCTCTAGAGAGGGAAGCATGGAAACTGATCATACTTTATATGTAGATGCAATATATACTATATATATATGTATATATATATATATACATATATATATATATACATAGATCTTTATGGACTAATGTTAGGCTAACCAGGGAGTTGCAACACA
>WURT03052719.1:0-14189 GCA_009936505.3 Holothuria glaberrima
AAACTTGTAATATTTTAGAAAGAATGCAAACTCAGGTCAAATTCAGCAAAAAGAATGAAGGATTGTGACATTGTTCTCCCATTGATGTTTGTATTTTGTCCGAAATGTTGCAGATTCATCGTCAAATTGGGCAACTTGTAGTGGCCCTGCGGTTCGAACGGTGGCGACCGATTTGGTCACGTGATCCTGTGTCCATGTATTAAAGTCTGTGAGTGCATTGCAGTGGCCCGGCAGCAGACGACGCAATGCAGAAGTTATTTGTGTATTGTTCTACACGTCAAAGTGCGAGCGCAACGTCGTGCGTACAGTGCATAAGTTCCTTGTTTTCCTCCAAATTGACGTCAGTGTGACGTCATGCATAAGGTCTATTAGGCTGTTCACGGTGACGTCACTGGTTGGCATTGGTTGGCATAGAGCATGTGCCTTACTAACTCTTTTACTGACACGCAGTGACGTCTTTGTTTGTAAACAGTGAATGAGTCTATAGACCTTATGCATTGACGTCACACTAACGTCAATTTGGAGGAAAACAATGAAGCACACGTGCACGAACGGCGTGGATTCGCATGCACGTATAGTTTAATTACGCGCGTATATAATTGGTTGACAAATCAGCTGTCTGCATTTGTTGGTGTAACTTGCAACGATACGAGCTTTTCCTCCAAAGGAGGGAGCACTTTCTACTTTGTGACATCATATGCATAAGGTCTATTCGGCTTCAGTTTCGAGGCTTATTCCGCATTGACGTTCGTCCTCCAGTTATATAGCTCAGTGGAGTAACACTACATGACGTCATCGAAGCTCAAACTGGTGAAATGCTTTCACGAATGGTTTGCTGCTACATAATTTCCAGCAGAAAAAAAACCTCTTCATAAAAAAAAAAAAAAAAAATCTGAGAGGAAAACTTCAAAATTTTTACAAGGCGTTTAGATTGTGCTTGGCTTGTAAATTGATGAAAACCAAGTCTCTACACAATGTCGGGAGTCAATTTTGCCATGCCCTATGTCCTGTCTATATTCTATACAGTGTATCACCGCTAATGAATATAAATGGGCCATATAGGCCTATGGCTACGTTCAGGCCATATATACTCTTTTTGTGCATATTCTGTCAAGGGATTTGTAATCGAGAAGAAGTTTTCATTGAATGCAGCTCAGTCCTAAACTTGTATCGAGGTCTCTTCCTTTCTCAAAGTTATATTAAGTTTCTGATGTTGCGTCGGGTAGAAAGATTGCAATGTATTCTAGTTTTACTAAGTCAGGTTTTTAAAACCTTGAGCACGTTAGTTTCTGCTCTCAGTATAATTTAGATGAAGCGTTTGTCAGTAGTGGGACTAATTAGTTTGTGTGGGTCTCTACGTTTCTCGGCCTTTTGGCTAAGATCATGTGTAGTGTATGGTTCTTTCAGCCAGTCTTGAACGGGTCCACGCGAGGCAGACCCTTAATGTAGAGGTCTGAGGGTGGAGAGGTTGGTCAGTTAAGTCGTGTCCTTTCGAGGACGTAGCTCCTTCAGGGAGCAGAACTCCCTCAGTAGTAAATGTTCGGTTTCCCCTTCGCTTTCCGCCAGTGGGTCAAGGGGACTTTGGAAAAAGTAGTTTGTGTGGGTCTCTTATACGATTCAGATAACACCTGACCCGTTTCGTAAAGGGACGTTTTGACGGGATACCTCGGGATCGCTTAACAGACCCATGATGCAAGGCCGTAGGAAGCGGGGGGGGGGCTGGGAGGGCGACATCCCCAGCGAAATTTGTGGGGGCGGAAGTATGCTTCAGCCATCACTTTCCAAGGTCGAAAACCCCTTATTTGTCTCTTCTGTAAGAAATGTGAAAATTTGCAGTAATTAACCTTAACATTTGTCCAAAATGATGTACCAAATTGCATCTAAGGACCCTCAAATATCCAAAAGTTTTCCAAAGGAAACCCTTATTTGTCTCTTCTGTAAGAAATGTCAAAACGTTGCAGTAATTTACCTTAAAATTTGTCCAAAAATGATGCACCAAATTGCATCTAAGTACCCTCAAATATCCAAAAATTTTCCAAAGGGGAGGGAGACACCCCTCCCCTTAGCCCCTACCTAGATCGGCGATCCGAAACAAGGTTCAGCCCCCCTCCCCAGTCTCGAGCAGCTTCCTATGCTATGTGATGTAAAGGTCTGAAGGTCGGGGTTGGTCATGTTCAGTTGAAGTTTTTCCTCGGGACGTACCTCCTTTGGGGAGCAGAACTCCTTCTGGAGAAAACGATTGGTTTTCGCCCTGCGGCCCCTCGGAAGAGAGACTAGGGAACTTTTGAAAAAGTACATATCACCTGACTTAAGATGAGTATCGGGACAGTAATAGTTGTAAATTGTTTCCAATTACTCGTCACTCTAAAATATGGATTTGATTAGGCTATCTTTCAGATTAGGTGAAAGTTCATACTTCATGAGTGCTAGGATAAGATCTGGGTTAGGTTAACCCAAATCCTAACGCTGACCTCATGTAGACTTGTCTAAATATAGAGATGTCGGAACACAGAGGTTTAACCCAGGAAGTCACACATTTCAACATGAATTTGTCACTGGTTTTTTGTTTAACAAGCCTAGATAGCCATTATGGTAGAACCTCCCGGGTAGAACTAAGGGGCCATCTCATTGCAAACTCTCAAGGAAGCTTTGCACCCTAAAACACTAATTTCACAACATTGCTGCTTCTTTAATGAAGAGATGAATGGATACCCAATTTGAGATAAAATTTGCATTTTTAACGCCTTTGACGGCATTTGTGTTATTAGCCATCACGAACGATAACATGTGTATGAAATAGGAGTTTTTATTAGCTGAAAGCCTGAAACTGATGTTTACTAAAGACAAACAGTCATCACACCAAAGTACATTTTTGGTGTGGGGTATCAAAATTATCATACACTTTGCTTAGTTGGGAGAATTGGAACTGTCTGGGATGACGAGAATTGCCCCTCACTTGATACACCGGTTAAGTGAATGCTACTTAGATAACTTAACAAAGGATACAAAGGCAAGATAACCACACAAAAAAGTAGGGTTATTTTGTAGTCTCCAGTGGCGGGGCTACGTGGGGCATGAGAGAGCATTTGCCCCCTGAGATTTTTTCCTTGCCCCCACACTTGCCCGCCGGTTTTCCCCACCCTTCTCAATCATATCTCCTTATAGTACCCTGAGACTTATTTATTCAATTAGAGGTATGATAAAACCTGAGAGCTTCTGGGTGTTTGGCCCTTGACGCCCCCCCCCACCCGCTTAAAAGTATAGTGGCATGACGGGTGGAATAGCCTAATCCATTACACTCTAAAAAACAAAAGAGTGAAATTCACTCCAAAAAGAGTGAATTAAGAGACCACTCCTAAGGAAGAGTGAATTTCACCCGGAGTGAAGTGAAAATTCACTCCAAATAGAGCGACACTTCATACACATGGAATGAAATATAGCTCTATTTGGAGTGAATTTTCACTCCACTATGGGGGAAATTCACTCTTCCTTAGGAGTGGTCCCTTAATTCACTCTTTTTGGAGTAAATTTCACTCTTTTGTTTTTTGAGTGTAAAATTATTTTGGAATCTTTGCATTTGATGATGCATTATGAACCAAAATATACCTATCCTGGGACTCAAATTTTACCAGGACCCCACCCGCAAAGCTCGCGCTAGGCGCGAAGATCTTTTGGCCCACATTTCCTTTTGCCCTCCATTAGCCCCCCCCCCCCAGTTTTAAAATTTTGGTGCCGCCACTGGTAGTCTCGTACATTTGTTCATTGATTACATACGAACCATTTGGTCTATTTGCATACAAAACATCGGTAAGGCAAGCTATAATTATGGAGCCGCATGCTATAATCATATATAATCAATTAAACTTTGGTCTGGACTTTCAAGAGTTAAAATTAATGTTTCTTATTTCTGTTTGATTATGTTATATAATATCGTTAAAAATATTGTTTTTACTGCAGCTTATGATGGAAAGAGAAACGGACAGAGACTCTTTTCTGAAAACGAAACGGAGAGAGATTTTGACTACTCACCAGTGAGTATAGCTCAGAGGAACTGATATTTTAAAGGCACCCTAACCTCACGCCAGACAGTAACAATTCTCCCTACAGTTACCTTCCAGCCCCTCCCCCAATTCAAACCGAACCTCCTATTACACCTCTTAGCTAGGGCCTCAGTACCGTGCACTGAGTTTGAATTTCTGGAGGCAATATTGTCAAACAGTATATGTGTGAACTAAATTGGGAACACAGCTGACTGTGCAATTCACTGTTGACCAAAGAGAGTGAAAATGTATTGTTTGAATGAATGTCAATCAAAGTGCAGTAATCATCTGTATTTGGAACTCTGGGGTTATTCCTAAATATGCTTGGTCATAGAGTTGCAAACATCTTTCTGTTCCACGGCAGCAGCTGTAATACGTTCTAAGGGAACCCGAATTCTACAGTTTTAAATGAAAGGTATGCGCAGGTCTGGTATTTCGACGTTCAACCCACCCAGTCGTTGGTTTGGACACAACCAGGACCAACCAAAACAGACGAACCGTGCAGACCACCCGAGACCCAACCGGTATCGGTTTGGGGGTTAGTCAAACAGCCTAAACTGACGAAGCTCTCAGATCACCCGAAACCTACCCGAAAAACCCGAAACAAGCTTGCATGGAACAAGTATAAAGCTTAATGTTATTAACATCTTCGGCATCCCGGCGGCACGAAATGCTTCCTTACGGGTACAGCCTTCGGGGTCCACCTCAGGCCCGTAGCCAGACGAGGTACTGAACGGGGGGGGGGGCAAAATGACTTTCATGGGGGGCGAAAAATTTTTTCTGGGGGATATGTAAAAATGTATTAAGTTAGAGGCAACATAAACTTTTAAGGGGGACGAAAAATTTTTCAAGGGGCTTCGCCCCCTCCTTAGCCTTCCTTGACTACGGGCCTGGTTCACCGTATTGCCATAATGGGGTTCGGGGCAACGCCGGGCGGGGACCTGGAGGGTAGCCTTAAGAAGTAATGACTATTTTTATATTGAGATAAGTCAGGCGCGTAGCCAGGAATTTGCCAAGGGGGGGGGGGGGAGAAGCCTGTAGCAAACTACCTTCGCGCGGAGAAAATTTTTGCCGAAAATGCCTCACAGATTGCTGCAAATGGCATTTCCCATTCCTTGTAAGTTGCATCTTAACATTTTCTATTTTGCTTTAATAGCAATATCATAAAAAATCATTAAAAAATACAAAAAATATGCTCAAGGGGGGGGGGTGGCTACCCCCTTCTTCCACCCTTGGCTACTTGCCTGAGATAAGTCCTGTAGGTGAAAAGACTGGAAGGAAGTTTCAAATATAGAACTCCAGTCGAGTCAGCTTCTTCATTTTTGCCCAGTGGTAAATGGAATACTTTTTCTACACCTGAACGTAATGTCGTCAACACTACTACCCAAGTGGAAACAGCACACATTGAAGATTAAAAGATGACTAGAGACGTCACTCATCCATCGTTTATTCATTTCAATGAAAATAAAAAAAACATACATAATTAACTTGAATTACTTTTTAACAACAATAATGAAAACCAAATATATTTTACATGCATATTTATGCCTTCAATTTTTTTTTTTACTTTAAGCTTGATTTATTTGGTTAAATTAAGCTGCAAATTATAGGTAGACAAAGTACATTTCATGAATACAAGTTGGAGGTCAACAGAATCTTTAACTTTCCTCTAAGTAGGCAAACAGGAAACATCATTGTTGGCAGTTTGAAAGGAAATTTTTTCCGAATTATCAATATTTTCCGAGTTTTACTCTTGCTAAAAGCTATGCAAACAAAGTCTTCTGCCCGAATTTTGGCCGATTTTCTTCTACCCGAAATGAACAATGGGAATCAATTTCCCCCCTCTCTCAATCCAGTGAGTTAATGATTGTCTAGGAACCCAGACACATCCCTCAATATTTAAAAGGGGTTTTTCATCGGGCAAAATAATTCGAATCATGTAATAAAGTCGAATCATGTACTGACTCGACTCGAGTCATTGTATTATTTCTATAAAAAAAAATTATGGTACAATTGCTCGAGGTCATTTCCCTTTTGAAAATTAGTTACTCGAGTGATGACTCGTTACAACACTGCCCTTTCCCCTTCAGACCTCTACACCATGGATCTGTTAAACGTGGCCTCATTTAAGACTGGTTGAATATAGAACCGGTATTACACACGATCTGAGGTGGAGCAGGGAGCTGTTATTTTGGCCGCCCCCTGGTTGGAGAATAAACGGTTAAATTTGTAAACGGACAACAATTTTAAAAGAGAAAAGATGAAACTATCCAATTATCCCTTTATCTCTAGGACATGCTTCCTTCCAAATAGTCTAATTGTATACTACGTAAAAAGAAGATTTTCCGCGGAGAACTTTGTACAAGAGTTGTTCCCTAATAATCATCACAATATTGATAAACGTTAGCATTTAAATTGTCTGTTAAATCAATCTGCCATCTGAAATTGTCTAATTGCTGCACACGGGGAAATGACACCACAATTTTTATACCTGCCCAGAAAATCCATTTTGTACAGACTGCCAATGAATGCAAACTTGCGGTTTTAACAAAATATCTTTAACTTTATAAATAAGCACGATCGAAGTAGGCCATGAATCCAAAACAGTTGTAAATATCCTACATATTAATTTATTTTACTAAAAGATTTTGAATCAGACCCTTAGTCAGATAAAGTACTGAAAGGAGCGAGATAGTTCTGGGGGTCAAAATATTTTAAAGGGGGATACTTAAATACATTAAGGCAGAAGTATGTTTGATCTTCTAGAGGCAGAACATTTTCTAGGCGCCTGGCCCCTGGCCCTCCCTAGCTACAAACTTGAATCTAAGGTGCTAGTTTCTAAAAGGATCTTATCAAGGTCACCATGCATTTTACAATGCATCAAGATGGAACGTTTGATTTGTCGCAAATATGTTAATAATCTGACAGATTCCAAGTGCTTCAAATAAAAATTTTTCCTCGAGATTTAACGTCTGTAGTACGCCAAGAATGATTCAACTATCAGCATTTAGTAACACAATATATGGACTCTAGACAATGAAATATCCGGAATGATGATTTTTCTCGACGACAGGTTTAGTGACACGTGACTACCTGGTATTTTAATCATAATGTAAGACAGGCCTTACTCGGTATATTTTGGGTACACTATAAGACCGGCGTATCCACACGGTATTTTGGACATACCGGTAATGTACGGCCGGCCTTACTACTCGGCAGTTTGAATATACTATAAAACCGGCTTATCTACTCCGTTTTTCGGGCATAATGTAAGACAGGCACCACTTCCCCGGTCAGCCGGTATTTCGGGCATAATGTAAGAACGGTGTTTCTACTCGGTATCTTTCGCAAAATGTAAGAACAGCGTTACTACTCTGTATTTTGTTGTCACTGCACGGTACCGGTATTTGAGCCAAAATTAATCAACTTTTGTCTACATTCTATTTTTCTCCAACTTTTTAGGTGATAGTAAATTGTGTCAATAATTTTGCGCTGCAGCATTGCTCACATGTTTTGTTCCTTTTTACAGTCGCAGCAAAAGATGCTTGCTCTTCTAAAGCGTTTGATGGAAGATTACTATTGACTGTACGAGACCTGACTGTGTATCCGGGTTATTTTGTCATGGAGAACCAAGAAATGGGAGAAAAGACATCGAAGTATCGAAGGACATCAAGTTTTATATTTTCTTTATATCATTTTTATCAGTGGCAGAGAGCCTGGGTTTGTGGAGAACCTGATGATCAGTTAGGGAGGGGAAGTTACCCATCAAGATCCGAGTAAGATATTTCACCAAATACGGGTAAAACTGCGAGAAGGGTACTGATTCTTCAGTATGCCCTTTGACTGGGGCGAATACATTTTTCGTCCACATATACGGTACAGATTTCGTTAATTCGTCTTAGTCATCAATAATTTTATAAGGTTTTAATTTCTTGTAAATTGGAGGTAGAGTTATTCTCCGCACTTGCTACCCAAGTTCACTTTTTCGTGCATCCACCCCACCTCACCCCCTTCCACACACACGTCAGTAAAACACCCACCCACTGATATTCCCTTATACTCTTCAGAAATTAACTTGAAGCTAGATCACGTTGCAAAGATAAATCATGAAAATAAGAGCTACTGCCATCGATTTCCCAGAAGGGAGCAAATTGCAAAAGTTTCCAATATCTTAAAAATGCGTTATAGTCTTTTCTTTCCCATATTTAGGTGCATCACCAAAGCAGCGGTTTATCCATGCTTTAGAGGGCGCCCTTAGAATAGTCGATATTTTAAACCTCAGCTAGGTCTCGTAACCTCTGACCTCAGAAATTTGGCCCAGGTCGGTTCTAGGTCGATCCGAGGCTGATTAATTAATGTACTTAACTGTTTCGCCAAAGACCCCATAAATGCAAATTTTATTTCCCTACGAATACCCCCACCCCATTTAAATTTCATGTTTGCAAATGTCTGAGTGTTTCTCACCAAGTTTTCATGTCAGTTATGGTTAACATGTTCAGACTGGCATGGCTATAGGCTTAAGCCTATTGTATTGTAATTCATAATTGACCTTGGAGACAGTGGTTTTGACTTCAACACGGGCCACCAGCCCACCACCATTCATTCGTGCTGTAAAGCATCATCATTTTTGACAGAATTCCCCCTCCCTTACCACCTCGAAGTGAATCTTGAACTCACTGCCTTTAAAAACCCTTTATTTGTGTTACTGTGTCAAATGTGATTTTTAACCTTAAAAGAATAGTCCAGACCCAATTTTTTGTTTAAAATGTCAAAGAGGAACATATCCTAAGCATTCTGCGAAATTTTCATTCATTTCCATGTTCGGTTCTTGAGATATTAGCAATTGAAGCTGACACATTTTCTACCAAAAGTGAACTTGAAGCAAACAGGTGTGATGCCTGGCTTCACATTGAAGGGTAATGTTTCGTTTTTCTTTGAAATTTACTACCAATTTTATACAACAAAAGTCTAAAATATTCATACCATAAATGCACCATGAGCAGTGAAAGTTTTAAAACTTGATATGCCTTAGGGGCAAGATAGCAACCCTAATCAATCCAAGGTCAAACAATAGGGTGAAAAATAAAGAAATACAAAACATTGATCCTCACTGTGAAGCCATGATATCACACCTGTTTACTACAAGTTGACTTCTGGTAGAAAATGTGATAACTTCAATTGCTAATATCTCAAGAACCGAACATGGAAAGTGAATGAAAATTTCACAGAATTCTTACAATATGTTACTCTTTAAATATCAAACGTAAATTTGGGTGTGGACTACTGTTTTAAAGCAGGGAGCTCCCTGCTTAAAGTGTACCTTAAGTCTTAAATTTCAAAAATATATGTTACAATGCTTGCAAAATGCATTTAAATGGTCCAACTCCCATCTCACAGGACTTTCCTTAGCTGAGATGTAAGATTTTGAAGCTTATTCACTCAATTTAAAATGGTAGATTGCGCTATAATTTGTGATGTAATCCTTGTGCTACTCAAATTACCGCCTTTTTTCTTTCTTTGTTTTTTTCGGAAGCCACTGCACCTTTTGCCAAAATGTGATCACTGTCTTACTGTTATAGGGTGACTTGGCTGTATAAGCTCTCTTTGTACAACATGTTATGCAAGGGAACAGTAAAATTCCCAAGGTCATATAAACATCTTAATTTAAAAAGAAAACAAAAACAAGTAATGTGAGTTGTACAAGATGGACATCACAAATTATTGTGCAATCGACTTTTTCAAATACGTGAATAAATTTCAACGTTTTATATCTCAACAAAAAATTAAATGCATGTTCTAGTGACCAAATTTGATGCTATTAAAAAAGGACAAAACTTTTATGTGTAAGGCAGTGAAAACCCCATTTTAGTAGCATCTTGCATTTGAAAGATATGATTTTTTAAAGAAATGCTAACATTTTCAGCTTCCGCATTGCATGATGGGAAATCTGTGATGTTATCTGGACAAATTGATAAGGGGTAGCTTTTGTATTTCTTTATAATGTTGATATCACTATTTTGAATATTTCATAACTTTATTTGCTTACCATAAGTATGAAGCAGGGGAACACTATATCTGCACGGAAAAACATCTAAACATTCCAACGGTATCTAATTTCAAGGACAAACAATGTATCCAATTATAAAGAATAACAAAAGAAATCTGAGGCAATTTGCCCACTTGGGATCACATCTGTGACCTTGAGGAAACCAGGAGGTATTTCTTATTAAAAATAATCAATCTTTAGGAAGGGGTATCTTGAGTTAGGAATGGAGTTTTGGTATGGGGTTTGGATGATATATAAAGGAAACTTTTTGTCTTTCATATAAGACCGCTACAAAATGCCACCAGACAATGCCTTTAAGCTATTAAAATGGGAGTTGGCTAAATTGTTTTCCTGTACATTATATATTCTTGCAATTCTAGACTTAAGGTCCACTTTAAGGTTTCTCTAAACTAAAAGGACATCCATAACACGTTTTGAAAGCTTTTCGGATTTTCAAAAAATATGGTATACATTTAATTCTTTAACTTCCATCTGTCCGTTGCACGTCCTTAATAAACGTCTTTCACTTTTCAAATAATTGGATTCCTTATTGTTTACTTGTTGTAATTTGATTCTTATTTTCAACCAACATTTTGACAAAAATCTGTAGTTTTTGTGCAATGCTGATCCAGTTGTGGTCATAGGCCCCGTTTGAGTGGATTTGTCCTTCACCTGATTCCGTCACGTACTGTCTTCGTTTGAGCGTACGAACAGGTCACGTTTGGTATTCATTATTTACAAGAAGAAACTCACATGGCAGCGCCAATACATTTAGGCCACGCCTTTTGTATTGCTTTGCAAACAAGTAGCATGAATAATCAAGACAGAAGGAATTCGGCAGGCCGGCGGACATGTTGTGGTTTGGGAAGCAGAGGAACTGAGCAAACCGAGTCCGCTCCGCGGGGCAGCAGGTACACCACTACTGATGACATAATTAACAAGCAGTGTTGTCTGCAGATCACTCTGATGGTTTGGTCATTTTGGCATTTATCGGCTACCATAAATTTTGCCTGAAAGGGGCTGTTGCATTACCCCAGATATTTATAGAATCCCGGATTTATACACTCACATTGATTCAACTTTGACTTGATAACTGTTCCACATAATAGCTTCACTCTGATTGGTCAACGATCGGATGACTTAGGAATACCGGAAAAATGTGATGTGATATGATGTGATGTGCTGTGCTGTGATGTGATGTGGTCTGGTCTGGCGTGGTGTGGCCTGGTGTGGTGTGGTGTGATGTGATGTGACATGATATGATACATGATATGATGTATTATGACCCAGGACTTACAAAGCTTTTACATCGGCATCAACAGCATAACAATGTAACAAACTGAGTACAACGAACCATCTTAAAATTATCAATAGAAGCAGTGGCGGCACCAAGATTTTAAGTGGGGGCAAAAGGAGGGCAAATGAAAATGGTGGGGGCAAAAAATTTTCGCTCGTAGCGCGAAATCGAGCGCGAAGCGTGAGCTTCGGCGGGTGGGGTCCAGGGACCAGCCTTAGGGCCCCTGGTTGGGTCCAGGGGCAAAGCACCGGTGGGGGTCCAGGGGCGAAGCCGCCTAAAAGTCTGAAGTTTTAGCATATTTCTGGGTGAAAAAATTAAGTCACAGGATAGGTATATTTTTGTTCATAATGCATCATCATGCAAAGATTCCAAATAATTTAATGTATTAGACTATTCCATTCTTCAGGCCACTATACTTTTTAGCGGGTGGGGTCCAGGGGCCCGCCTTAGGGCCCTTGGTAGGAGTCCAGGGGGCGAAGCCTCCGGAAAATTACGTTTGATCGTATCTCTGGGTGGATAAATAGGTTTCAGGATACAGTCCTGAGATCTGATTTGAAAGGGTGGGGAAAACTGTGGGGGCAAGGAAAATGCCTGAGGGGGAAATACCCCCTCATGCCCCACGTAGCGCCGCCACTGAATAGAAATGGTAGTTAGTACCAGAATCGAATTTTACATCCAAATAATTCCCAAACTTGTCGAGTTTTCTTTCAAAAGTAACAACTGAGTCAGATTCCGACCACTGTAGTAGGAGGATAATTCCAGGAATCAACAGCTCCATTTTAAAAGCATTTTTTTTAAATATCTGCATTAATTGACGTCTCACAAGTTTAAAAGAACCTCATGAGATATCTCTTCTAGCACCAAAACTCAGCATATTATAAGTAACCTCAGGGGCGTAACTCAATAGGATTTATGGGGGTGAAGGTATTTTTGCCCTGCGAAATCAGTCAGTGCCCTGTGACTTCATGTTGTAAAAGAAAGGTAAATAAACGCTTATTCTGTCACTGAATACTGTGGATTCATATTTTACTTTGTCGGCAGCCATGCTACACAAAGAACAGAACTGTATTGTATGTATTTCACAGTCGAGAGCCCCATAACAAAGTATAATTAATCTTTACTTCAATCTTTACACATACATGGTAATGATGATATGCATGCATGATCCACTGGCGAATCTAGAGCCTTTGTTTGGGAGAGGCCAAACTGGTTATACAGTGATATGGGGGAGGGGTCTAAGGGGAGGGGGTGATGCCCTCAGATGCGATTTGGTGCAACATAAGAGTACAATTGTGAAGTTAATTTTCTTCTACAAAATTTTCGGAAACGATTTTTGGCCCATCTTTGGGTGGGGTCATGGCCCCCGTTGTCCTCCTTGGATCCCCCAGTGGCATGATCCATTAACACTATGGAAAACGGTTTTTTGTATAATATATACCTAAATAAATAAACAGTTTTTAACATTTACTTAAAGTAAAACCTCTGTTTTATTATAGACCTTATGCAGTGTAAAAGAGTTTAGAGTTCAGAGTGATTTAATGTCTTTCCCTGAATCTAAAGTGTGAATTTGCAAAACGCGCGAAAAGTTTTAGGGTGTAAACCTACACAAAAAGAAAAGCTCATATAGGTCAATTATCATAACAATTATGTTTATTTTTTTTCTATTGTTTTATTTTAGTTCGAAACTTATTATCAAACTCCCAAAAAAAACATTAAGACTTTTGATCATAACAATTAATAATATATATTTTTTTATTTTTCATTTCGCCCCTGAGTAACCTTGATGAACAATTTTAAAAACTTCAGTCCCCTCAGTCTTCTATATCGCAGAGATGACAAATTTTATTTTTTGCAGCCTCTCATGGTAAGATAAGCCCTTCACAGATGAAGTTAATCTTTGCAGCATGTCTCCGTACATGTTATAACAAGTCGATGTCCCGTTTTAAGTGGGGTTCCAATCATTAGCAGCAACTTCAAATTGTGGTGTAACCAAGACTTGAAATAGGTGTTTGAAAGACCCCTCATCTGAGTAGGTATAGGCCTACGTTCTTCTTATCAGACCCACTATTCTATTCCAGCTGATGCTGATGCGCACTGTCTCGTAAGATATTTTCTGGTTGGCTGAGGGTATCGCATTGCATCAGTTGTATCCTTTGTTAAGGTGAGGGATTAGTTAGGGATTAGGTTTAGAGTTAGCCAGTCATAAAAAATTTTTTCCGAGAGAGTGCGCACTGGTCCTTCTATTACCCTTACTGACCTGACATTGATAATGATCGGGATAAGGTATTTTATGATCCACAAGTAATCCTACATCTTTTTTGGAAGGGAAAATCGTTAACTTACTTTGCTTTCAGACCCATTCACATCCCACAGATGATAATACCTATCATTAACATTGTTGCGACCAACAGAAAAAAAACTAAACACAATTACTAGGATGAAACTTTAATAATCAATGTTCTGACCAACTATGCAAAACAGGTGAATCCTCTTGTATTAAAACCTAATCACCCTCTGCAAATATTTTTCTGTATAACTTTGTATCATTAGCAAAGAAATACGCTAAAGAGCACATAACTGATATTGGTAAGTTGCTTATGGATTTTTATGTACAACTCAAAAAAAAAACAGGTCTAAGAACATTCCCTTGTAGAATTCCCCTTGTAACTTGACAACACCTAGATAATAAATTATTAACGCGCACCTGCTTGTTTCTCCCTAAAATAAACTTTTCAATAAGTGTTCTGTTGTACATCGCATTGGCTGGTCGGATTGCAGCAACCTAAAAACCAAAACGAATTTGTGT
>WURT03052730.1:3243-14189 GCA_009936505.3 Holothuria glaberrima
ACGTATGACACCAGGCGATTTTTGGCTAAAAATAATTCCAAAAGGAGTTTAATGATGAAAGTAGGCCTATATTGTTTTCTGTCATTTTGTATGAAAATTGCAAAAACTTTCGCGCGCTACACGCGCTTTTATCTTCAGGCACATAGCTTTTACACCAGTTTCAGATATGTTGGTTTATAAAGGTAAAGGTTCCACGCACGATAAGGCTATTGTCCTTCCGTGTAGGCGAGATTCCCGGGATTGCACAAAACTGAAACCATGCTGTTCTACTCTCTTTCTCTTTGGAAGATTCTTAAATCAAACTCAAAATCATGATAAACATATTTTGTATGAAACGCAGTGTCTCAATATCCAGCGATGGTGGAAGGGGACATCCCCCGACCGGTCGCCCGGCGTCTTGGTTTTGCTCTTAAAGACAGACACTCATCACCCCAAATACAGTTTGACTGGGAGAAAGCAAAATTCTCAATTGGTCATTGGTGAATGCTCCTTGTGCAAAAGTAACAAGACGCAGAGAATGAAGCTCGCATCACACAGTATGCGCAGAGAATGTTCTGATCACATATTATGGCCTTGTATGCCCACCAGGATATGACCTTCAGCAATAAACTAGGTTTGTGTCTGCACAAGGAGGGACGCAAGACAGTATTGGATGGAGCCAGGAGTAACTTAGTCGAAAGAATTGGAACTGTCTGGGACGAGGTGGGGCAGATTCTTTCATAGAAACCCAAACTTTCTAACTTTTCTTTAAAAAGAATCAAGTATTTTCAATTTTCTCTTAACCGGTGGAATTGCCTGGATCATTTTAGTGGCTTGACCATTTCATGGAAGGGCGCCTTATGAGCATCAGTGGCGTAGCCAGATTTCTCTGACGGGGAATGCAGTGTGTTGTGTGATCGCCGGCCTGGGGGAGGGGTCTAAAAGGAGGGGTACCCCTCCCCTTTGAAAATTTTTGAGAAATAAGGTGTCCTTACATGCAATCTGGTGCCATATATGCTACCATTTGAAGTAAAATTTGTGTTAAAAATGTTTTGATTTTTAGGAACTAAGAAAAAAATCGGCTTCAGAGAGGGGGCTTGACCCTAAATACGCCACTGGTTACAATCTAAGCGGAGCGCCACTATTGGTTGGCACCCGGAAATTTCAGCTAAAAAGGCGTTCTAGATCGCCAGAAATGACACTTCCTTGGCCTTGCAAGTTACTCTTAATTTTTCTGAACATCCTTTATTTTGAGATCTCATGTCTTGATATGGCCATGAAATAGTTTATTGAAATAGAAAAAAAAAACAGTCTGGTAAGTGACTTTGAAATCATGAAATATCTTTTGTGAGTTCGACGCCGGCATTGACAGCAAATCTGCACAGTGGCGCCGAGCAGAGGTTGGTGATTGGGGAGAGGCACTATAGAAAATATTGCTGTAAGCTGCACCCCAGATACACCCAGAAAGCCGGTGCAAAATGTGCATATTCGCATCGGGGTAGTTTTAACCAGGAGCGAATCCTTTCTTTGTCACCTTGTGCAGGTGATATCTTGGGGAAGGGGTCTAAGGGAAGGGGTGTCCCCCTTTGAGAAACTCATGTTCCTTTAAGATAGCTTAGACGCAAAATGTACCTATCTTTGATCAATTTTCGAACTTATTATATATTGGAAAACTTTCACCATTTTACTTTTCATTGACTGTAAAGGAAAGGTGTGTTGTCTGAGTGGAGGGGTATCTCCTCCCCCTGAAAATGTTTTTCTTAAGGTAAGGTAGCTAAGATGCAAAGTGTCAAATCTTTCAATTAAGTACATGCTTAGACACTATCATTATTTTGTGATATTTGGCTGTGGCATGGCACTCCTAAAAATGTGTAACGACAAATAAATGCTACGAATGTTACCGTGTATGTTACTCGTGCTATTACATTGCTCTAAGATTCTGTACTGATGCAGGGTCCATGCAGAGGTCGGGGATGTACTTTTGTCGTAAAAAGAGCTTTGGTAACGATAATGTATTATTGCCCCAATAATGGTTGTAAGATATGAAGTGTGTTAGTGACAAATGCGCCCGAAGCGCCCCGAAATTTTGCATTTTTGCATCAGTGGTCATCATGGTGATTCGAGACTATTCAGACCAATGATATATTTTTGCACATGATGTAATGCTTTTGGATACTCAAAATCCCAGTGGAGGCCAAGTGGAAGGGCGACGGGCTTTCATGGGAGGGGCTGTCGACCCCCACCCCCCCGTAGCTACCCCAGAGCCTTCAACAGAACCCCAAATTTTTGAAGCGCGCACAAAATTCTGCGTTCGGCATCCTTTTTGTAACCCATTGCTGCTAGCGGGGTTTCGGGTTCCTGACCCCTCAGTGGAGCTTGGTCCCTTCTTCGGGCTTATCCTTTCACCATCCCTTTCTGAGTCTGTATGCAGCTTTTACCATGGTAAACAACTTCCCTACAGAATTTCGGCGCGCTTCGCTCGCAGTTCTCACAAGTGAAGTTATATTACTTATGAACATTATTAGCACATAATTCCAGTGATCTATCCTAGCCAAAACTAAGTGAAGGCTCAAAGTTAGATGTCGGACATCAAGGGGTTTTCATGTAGTAATCCAGTACCTTGATAACATTCGTAACGTGAAGACTATATGGTTTGAAGCTAAATTTACTCTACCACAAATTTATTCCAAAATTGACTTTTTCTGTCCATGCAAAATTTTATTCAAAGTAGAAATACAATAATAACCATCTGAATTGTGAACTGTGAAGGGATTTGTGGGCTCTCACTTTCATTCAAAGTCCTGCTCAAAGTTCCATGCTAGTGTTCCCATTTTGTTAATTCCTCAGACATTCGGGGAATGTCCCTCTGAATCCTAACAAAACCACACTAGACCACACGAAGCCTGCCTAATGGCAGTCCCTCAGCCCTGGCCCACTCGCCGTTCGCAAAGTACTCAACTTTTCGCCTACGCTTGCAGAGCCGAAGAACCATCATCGTGATCAGTTTTGTTCCCTTCACTTGTGGAGGCTTTCCACGTCTCTGTATTGCAAAAGGAGGGAACAATTTCCACCATAAGAGTAAAATTTTTGCACGCTTCGCGCGCATGTTCAAACGTAGAGCAGATACCTTGAGCTATCTATAGTAAGCTTGATATATCATCCCCTGTAGTTCCCACAAACCGTAATCATATGGTGGCACTACTGATCGACTACAAACATACTCTTCGTTGCCTATTATGTGGTGTCGGCACCATCGGTGTTATCTTTGGCAAAGTTTTGAATTGGTTACGTGTTGAAACTTGTTCTGAGTTTTGTTGGATGTAGCGAAGGGTGTGGTGGTGGTGGCGGTTAAGTGGATGAAACTCTTCCCCTTGAACACTTTTAATTTAGCTGTTTAGGTAAGGTGGCTTAGATGAAAAATGGTGCTATCTTCAGCAAAGCTTTGAACTGGTTTCATATTAGGAAGTTGTCGTTTTCAAGTTTAGTGATATTGTGATTGTGTCATGGCACCCCTCCAACGGTGGTACCCTACATTCTGGACCGGCACATGGCCTCCTGGAAGTTTCGGAGAAATTGTAAAATGCATGTGTTAGTGTGATGCTTTTAACTACCATCAAAATGACACTTCGGGAGGACACATCAAAAATGGTAGTTTTACTCATTTTGAACAAGAAACAAAATGTACAGCTTCCAATGATGAGGAATGACCGAGAGGGGCGAGGGGAGTAACGGTAAGGTTATGACAAAGTGCTATAAACGATTAGTAAGTTGCTTGTTTTATAATGCTTATTTTCTGAAAATGCACTTAAAGACATTTGAATAAGTTTGTGCAATAAGTAATAATTATACTTCAAATCATGAACATCACGCTACAAATGTTGCCCATGCATACTACAAGATTGCCACATAATCGCCCCTTGATGCAAGGTTAGATTAAACTTTTCGGAATTTTTTCTCTCCAAAATAGTCCCGTGCATTGTTGTCCATTGAATGGTCATAAGGTATGTTACGTAAAGCGTGGCAATTGCGCGAGGAAACGCACCGAAATATTGCATTGGAATTGTTATAAAACCCGTACACAGGGCCGTTCCTAGAGAGAGGTGTGACACCCCCCCCCCCATTCATCCTCGCAGTGGGAAAATCCTGCACTTGCCGGCAAAATGAAGGAAAGAGGAAAGTGCAAACGAAGGAAAGTTAGAGGGAGGAAGAAAGAGAGAGAAAAGAGAAAAAAGGGAAAGAGAAGAGGGAGAGAGAAAAAACTACATAGGGCTTTTCAGTATTATTGTACACTGAAGTAGTTCATCGTTCATGGTAATGTAGTATTTTGCCATTGAGTCGGCAAATTCTGCACCAGACGGCAAAATGAAGGAAACATGAGGAAAAGAAAGAGGAAATGAAGTGAAAGAGGACAATTTCTCTAATAAGAACACAAAATTTTCGGCGCGCTACGCGCTGTAGGGTCACTCCAGTTTTTTCAATAGTTTCATTCCACAAAGCTAGATAGCATAAGTCCTGCCAACCTTACCAAGTAACATGTAGGTAAGGTACACAGGTTATGTAGGGGTCGCACATGTCATCCCATATCGCAAAGCCTAGTTGCTGTTCTCTCAGTCTCTAATATGTCTCATGCGGTACGGTCAGCTGGTGAGCGACTCAAGGAGCAAAGTTTGGCTATTCCATCGGGTAGCCCACGTAGTTTCTACACCAATGTATGTTGTACCCGATACGGTATACAACCCCTATAGGTACTATCAGTGGCGCCGGCACGGGGGGGGGCATGGGGCGCGTGCCCCAACCGATTTTTTTCATTTTTAAACTGATCCCAAAAGGCGTGTAAGCTATAGATTTCTGTAGGGGTAGGGTGAGGTATGTTTTCGAGCGAGTGATGGATCTATTGTAATCATTTGCTATCACAAATGCTGCTCAAACTATCAGAATTTTCGCAAACTGTCAAAATTTTCGCGCGCTCTGCGCGTTTCAAACCTTACCACAATGCTGTTCTTATTATCAATATTTTTCGATAGCAACTCCCACAGAAGCACAGCAGCAAAAGTCCAAAGCTGTTTACGAATAACCAGGTAAGTCTTAGACTGGCTTTTTGAGTGGCATGTATGTTTGTTCGGCAATTGAAGGTTGCAGGTTATGTCATGGAAATCTTATTTAACAAAAAGTTTCGGCACTTCCGCGCATGCGTCACGGTTTGCATTTCATCTCATGGCCATTATGAAGGTAGTAATACATGGTAACAGTACTATTCTGATCACTTCAAAGGTAGCATATGTGGCTACTTCAAAGGTAGCATATGTGGCACTAGATTGCATGTAAGGACACCTGAATTTTCAAAGGGGATGGGGACACGCCATCCCCTTAAACCTCTCCCCTAGGCCAGTGATGACACAACGAGCTGAATTGCAACCCAATAAAAAAAATCCTGGCTACGCCACTGGCCACAGTAAAGCATTATGTCATTGCTCCCATTTTATGTAATTGATCCAGAGCTTCCGGCAGGCCCTATACAGGTTTCTGCCAGTCGTAGATACCCTTTTATAATGCAAAAGGAATCAAAGGAAAATTTCGGTAATAGTCGGAATGTTTCTGTGGACTCCACGCACGTATTTTGGCGTAAAAACTATCCTAAATAGATGGCAGTAAAGTAGCCAAAAAGAGAAGGGATTCAAGAGGTTGTTGACAACGTATTTTTCTCTAAGACAGCATAGACTCCTCTTTCTCAAAATTATGGACATTTCCAGTCATACACCATCAGCTCCAAAAATATCCCAAAGATAGCACCATTTTGTATCTAATCAACCTTAAATTAACAAAAATTTCTCAAAGGGGAGGAGGACATCCCTCCTCTTAGACCTCCCCCAGGACGGCCCTTTTATGTAGTGATAAAGAAAGGATCCCCTTTGACAGATTGATGTACACAAACGCAGGGCGCATAAAAAAGGGTGCAATAAATGGGAGTTTAACCAAGGTAGCATTTCGACATCGTCGGTGTGCCCCCAATCACCAAAGTCTGGCGGCTCCACTGGGTACTATTTTTTTCTCTTTGTTCTTAATGATTACATAAGTATTTTGTGTAAGCCTACCAAAAATTTTTGCGCGCTTTGCAATTTCCCGATTCATACTCAAAACAACACTATCAGTGCGTAACTCGGCTCTTGAAGAATTAAGTGATTTTATGCAAAATATGCCTTGCAATGGCATGGGATAGTTAGGCTCCTTCATATCCACTTCTCACCACCCTCTCGGCATAGGGGCTGTCGGAACTTGGGGTCGCTGGCATGGCCCGGCCTTGTCGGGAGAATTCTGCAGCCACCCATGGTGATTTATTTTTTAGGCATTCAAAAGGGTCATTTGTGCGATAAAACTTAAAATTTTACGTACACTTTGCCCACTCTTCCTCGGCTCCGTTACTTTTAGCTAAATATAGTATCAACCCATCTGTCTTTTCAAATAACTTAATAAGTAGAATATATCGATTTATGTAAATGTAAATGGAATTTCATCTCATTTCGCTAAACTAAGTTTATGTTCTCTTGAGTGTGTCGTGCGGTATACGGATAGTGACTCAAGGACGGAAGTACAATGTAAATTGTGCCCAGTAGGGCCCAACTGCCCGGGCAAGTGACCTATATAAGTTTTAAACTAAACATTCTTTTTAGTGTACGCTTACTCAAAGAATTTCGCGCGCTTTGCAATTTTACAGTTTAGATTCCATGGAACATATTAAATCAGCGTGTACCTATTTTCGTTTAGTATACAAAATTTTATGCAATATATGCCCCGCAATGGCATGGTATAGTACACAGGTTTTGTTCAAATCTCCCCACCACCCTTCGATGGCATCGGGGCTGGCGGGGCCTCGGGTCGCTGCCCCCCTCCCGTCGGGCAAATCCTGGCGCCACCCCTGCTGGACCGCTACCCGTTGGCCTAACGGTTCTCTCTAACTGCATCGCTTCCAGTCGGCATTTGCTTCTCCTCAGTAGGCAAATACGGCAACACACCCCCATGAAAAATGCTCTGGGGACGCCCCTGCCCGTAAAAGTATGACAAATACGTTTGAGATGGCATTATGGCATTAAAGAAAACATTGAATTTAAGGAAACGGCACGCAGATCGCTCGAAAATTTTGATAGCTTGGGAAGAATTTATGAAAATTGTGATAGATTGCAAGCAACTTGTGATATAAAATGATTAAACAGATCCATTTACTTGGTCGACAACACACCTCATTCTACCCCATACTGTTCTGTAGCCTAAACGCCTTTTTGATTCAGTCTCAAAAAAGTCGAAAGTTTTCGAAAATGGGTTGGGGCATGCCCCATGCCTGCGTCACTACCCCTGTTCCTTGCTGTTCGTCACTGTACCTATATATATTCCCAAACGTTTTCCATTTCATAAAAATTGCACTCTAAACCACAAATTTGTTACTGCGATCTGGCGATTCAGCGTCTACACCTGCACGCATGGAAGCCAGCGGTATTGTGGGAAGTCGTGATTTCATTTGAGCAATCCCCCCCCCCCCGAGGGAAGTGGTATTTTCACCTTCCTGTCCCCACGATTCAGTTGATGCATATAGGCCTTTCCTGGGGCTTCAATGACCCACCAAACACACATACATACATACACACATACATACATACATACATACTTACATACATACATACATACATACACGCGCCCGAACGCTTTTTCTTTCGTCTCTCTCTCTCTGTTTTCCTCTCCCCTTCTTTCATTCTCACTTTCATTACCCTTCTTTCTCTTTCCCCTTTTCCCTCTCTCCTGTACCCTTTTCCCTCTCCCTTTCCCTTTATTATGCTGACTGGTGCAGAATTTCGCGGTCTGATTCTGGAAAGGGGATGGGGGTTATCACACCCCGGCACCCCTCTACAGCAATGGCCCTGGAAGTTTATCAGAAATACTTCAAAGTTCAAACATCAATGTACCTACGTTGATCTGAGTGTTGCCAGTGGTGGCAAGTCAATGGGATGCCAAAGCAAATTTAGAGCTCTGTATCCTGTTACTTGCTCTCACATACACACTGCAGTAAACCTTTCAATTATAACGGGCCATCTAACAATCTTAAGATGCTCGCCGGCCAGGGGCGCTGTCAACGCGCCAAGGGAACGAAAGGCTCCCCTCCTATGAGCAACACATTACGTGTAGGCTACAACTCTTATACACCTTTTTGCAGACAGACACCTATGCTGATCTGTCCACGTGACACCCAGTAAAACTGCTTCCAGTCGTGGATGAGAATCATGGCGGCAAAGATCCCCGAAAGCTCCGCGGTGTCTGCAAAACCATGCGGTTACACGCCAGCATTACCGTTGCATTTTTTTTTGTAAATGACATCATGAAGCGTGAAGCTAATCAGATGCAGTTTTCAGAAGGGGATCATTTGTTTTATATACCTTAGCTTGCACTGATTGCAGGCCCATTTGTGTAGGGTTACCATCCGTCCCGATTAATCGGGAATGCCCCGTTTTTGAAAGGAAAACTGAGCGTCCCGGCCGGTGAGACACATCGTCCCGATTTTCTCGAAAACGAGTATAGCTGTTATATTCTGTATCATGTTTTTTGCGTGCACAGTAAAAATCCTCATGTTTGATCACTGTTTTTGGCGCCGAAGATTAGGCTATAGCCCGACCTGCACATATTAGGCAAACAAAACTAGTAAAATCAGCTTAGAATATTGCACCATTTGGCTTCTAGACAGGTACAAAATTTACATTTTAGCAAAGGGAAGGGGGAACCCTTCTTCTGATCAGTCTTCAAAAGTTATGTCCCACTTTCAGCTTAGAGAAATATGGTAACCCTACATTTGTGATGCTGAAGTATTATTATAGTAATTGAGCAACTGAAAAGCGCGCGAAGCGCGCTGAAAAAATATTGTTTGGAAGGCACTGTTTTATACTTAAGACTTCGCATTTCTTCATGACAAAGTTATTCACTTCTTTATTTTTAAACCCTCTCAAGAAAGGGAGGGAGGGAGGATTGACCCATGTAATCCACCGGGACTTTTACGGTGCAAACGAAATAAATTTCGCATAGTTTCCATAGTTGGATGAGTTTGGTTCATACGTAAAGACATGCATGCTTCACAATTCATATTGCATTGTGCAACATGTGAGGTAATACAACATGCAGAAGCGGCATCACGAAGTGTATTTATCCTATGTCTAATAATGATGGCCAAAGTTATTATAAATTGACTTGCAAAGGCATGTCACTGTATGTTCACAAATTGCCTTCTGGGCAGGACCAAATGGTCTCGCAGGCCGGAGGTTCCCTACCCCTGGTTTAAACCATTCTCTCAACTCCTTTAAAAATTCTTGTAAAACACTGTGTTTGTCCCACCGAGTTCTCCTATGGATTGTTTCTGCAATAATAACTTGAATACACATTGGATATGCATTCAAAACTTTCAGCATAATCATGTTCGATCAGACACTGATACAGCTTCCAATTTAAAAGTTCTCGCATTCTACATTAATCTTCACATACGTCTGGCACATCTGATTTTACTAATGAGTAGGTGCCTACATCTTCCTTAACAGAAACTCGTGAGCGTCGATTACGAAGGAGGAGAGGAAAAGGAAGAAATAACATCAGCGACAAAGAGACTTTTCATAGTCTGTTACCCGTCTTCACAAATCCTACCACATTTTCCTACTATAGCCAAAGATTTGGGATAGTCTATTTTATGTAACATGTTCCGTTTGAGACAGTAGCTTAACTGGGGTGATAGAAGTGGGGGGCAGAGATGAAAATAAGGTAAATGTTCCGACTACAAATAGTGAATGTACCGATATTTTGTCACTTAACAAGTCACCACGCACTCGTGACCCTCCACCCCACCCCACTCCCCTCCCATCCATCCCAAATCTTGCATTATTTTCCCATAACTTCGTAGTTCGTAAAACTACAAAATACCAATAACCAGGGGCGTCGATTTGATTTTGGAAGTGGGGAATATCTGGCCTAAAACTTTTCTCTTATCCTGGTGAGGAGTCTAAGAGGAGGAGGACCAGATGCAAAATGGTGCCAAATGTTTTAATATTTGGGGGTATACTTCATTGCCCAAAGGAAAAAAATGCATGCAGGCTCAGCCAGGGATGGTGGGCCAAGCGCCCTGACTAGGGGCCAGCTACTCTAAGCCCCGACGGAAGCAATAGGTTGCCGAAATCATGCCTATCGCAAAATATATGAGGCGCGCGAAGCGCGCCGAAAAAATTGGGATTATATTGCAAAAGATTCATATTTTTGTTGTCATTACAAAAAGTTGAAAAAGTTTGGGTTTTTAATAAAAAGTCTGCTCTTCCCAAGAGCAAACTAAGAAATTTGATGGTGCGATTGCATGGTCTTCTTCGGCTGTTCGGGGAGTAAATTTTCTGAAAAATCGTTTTCCTTACAACATACATTTGCCACGATGGTCAGGTTGAAGAATCTTCCAAAAGGAAAAAGAGATTAGAATTTCGCAACGTTTCATTTTCGTGTTTCAATTGAATCACGACTACAATATTTGTGGAACCTTTAACGTTGAATAAATCCGGTATGTTGGAACGAGCAGGCGTTACAGCTAGATAGAACTGAAGATGAAAGCGCGCGTAGTGCGCGAAATTTTTTTTGAAGTTATAGAAAGAATTGTTACAGAACTTACTGCCTACGGAGCGAGAATTATTGTTAACTTCCAATCAAACGAGGAAGGCTGTATACTCCCTTGGACTTAATTTAAAGACAGATACTAGTCATCTCAAGTATGAATTTTACTTTGGGGCAAACAAAAGTCTCAATTGGTGACTACCTTTTGATTGACACCAGAGTTACAAAATTCAAAAGATGCAGAGTAGCTCATATTGCACAGCATGCAAAGATCGAGTGTTATGATTACACATTACGGCCTTGTGTTTTCACCGGGACGTCGCCTTTAGGTGAATAACCAGAAAGCCAAAAGGCTT
>WURT03052741.1:0-14188 GCA_009936505.3 Holothuria glaberrima
CTACCACGTAACAGATAGATAGCACAAAACATTCCAAACCATCTGCCAGAAAAATAGTTGGAAGCAAATCTTTAATCAACTGAGCCCACACATGTGGTCTCTTTAAAGGGTCGAGCAACAGCGGCGTTGCCGCTCTAGTTCTACTGTACCATTTCATAATAATGTGGAAGTTCATTACCTATGCAGAGTATATTGGCCTAGTGTGCTACAGTAGGCAATTCCCTTCCGACATTATAATTTTAAATTAGAGCATATTTACAGATTTTGACAGAGAGAATTTGCATGCTTGATGTATTTTGATAATAAAGTAGTGGCAGTAAGGACATTTTACTGTATGTAGTTTGTATAAAATATAACTGGCATTTGCTTCGAAAAATTCTCTAGACAATTTGATGCACTGTATGCGTAACAATCTTGAACTGCATGAAGTCTGTGTGCAGCCCATTTGAAATATGGCACTTCATGGACCATAGACCTGTATCAAGGAATCCTCTGTTTAGTGGATCTCTTATTTGTTGTCAGTGGTCTTGAATATTTTTGTGTCCTGCTTGTGATAAAATTTAGAATTGCAAAGTTCTGCATCTGAATCCCTTTGTAGTTGTTCTCAGTCTGCTCAACATCAGTCGGTTTTACAATGTTGCAGATAATTCTTGTATTAAATCCATTGCAAGTCACAAATACAAGTGTGCTAAGGGGTCTAATTTTAATAGGAGAAACAGTTCAGCTTATTTGATTTAAATAAATTATCACACTCTAATGTGTATTTTATAATCATGTTGAGTAATTTGCCACTTTGCATCAAACAACTCTATTTTAAAGGTCTGTTGGCATTTCATTTAACTGCCTTTTTAATGTAAAAAGCAAAAAAAAAAAAAAAATGTGCAAAATAGCTATTGTTCCTATGAAAGTCAATCCAATATTGAACATTTTACAAAAGAATTACTCCTTTTGCACCTTCATCATGAATAAACATGAGCTACATTGAAATTTGGTTGTAGAAAGAGAGATTCATGATGTAAGTCTAAAAGTTATCCTTTGTTTGTTTAACCTTCATTCCAAGGACAGTTGTAATGTCGGTATTCCCTTAGGGGTTTTATTTCGGAAGTAGCTGTTAAATTAAGTGTTGACTACTTGGAAAACACAATAAGGTCAGTTCATGCTTCAGTATTGGGCTACCTGTATACTGTAGCTATGAAAGTTGAATACTGTTAAACATGAAGTAACATTGAGCTGTGTCTGTGATTGGCCCAAAAGAGCAAGAGATGGCCATATATAGTGACCATATATGGTTCTTATAGCTTTTATAGCGAGTGAAGAATTAAGAAGTATAATCAGACCTTTACACACCAAACAAACTAGAAACTACTGTAGCTGGTAACTAACTAACAGAAAAGTTGTTAAGGATTAACAAGAAAAATACCGACACTGTGCTGCACTCCTACTGTATGACATTTGCATAGCTATTAGCTACAAGAGAAATCCCAAAGATGATCAAAATGTGAAGAGGTAGGCCTATATCCTGAGAACAGGGGAAGGTATTGAAGTAATTCCAACAGATTTCAGCTGTGGATAAACAGCTGTATTGGCTGCATGGCCCTATACGTACCTTTCAAGTACCTTTCACAAGACTTAAGTTTGTGATTGCTCATACACAATTTAGTGATGAGATGTTATTACATTTATAGTAGATGTCTTTTCCAGTCTGAACTTGGCATACATGTGTAGTATGCATACATGTAGTACAGGGAGATATGTTTTGACCTTTTTTTTTTACTTTTTGCGTTAAAAGTGAGATCCCTTTAGTCTCATTTTTCATTTCATCTCGTAGTATCATGTAGACAAGCATCTCTGAACCTCTGCTAACATCTTCAGGTGTTTTTTTCACCTCTGTGAGCCCAGTGGGATGTATCCAATGTGCCCGTTAATCGCGTCTCTCATCGCTACTGGCGATATTTCTCAGCGGCAGTGATCTTATTAGGTGCAGCTGCAGATCGTATCGTCTCATAATTTCTCGGTGATGTTTAGGGTTGATTACTTCTTTTCAGGTTATATCCATATTTGGCTGTCACTGGATTTTAACCATAAAGTCTAAAACTTGTATGCTTTTGAAGTTATTTCTAAAAATGTTGAACATCTTCGTTGGGGTTTTCTTTTTTGTTGTGTACCAGGAGCAAGTATTGAGGCTGTAATAATTTTATCTGGGGCCATTTCCCAGCCACTGATGGGGTCATTTGGGATTTCCATTAGCAAAAAACAAAATAAAAGTAAACTTTCTATTTCCATACTGTTTTGAAGGCACAGTCCTGACCAAAAATAATGGGATGGTGGGTCCAAAGAGGCATTCATTCATATGGTAATTTAATATCTTTTTTTCAGGGATTGCTGCTTTTTACCATACAGTACCACAGCTGTTGAGAATTGATTTAGAAGGCTGCACCCAGCACCAAGTATCAACCGTTATGTGGAGCCATGTATAATCTAGAGCTCTGTATACTCACATATACAGTATTGGAGTGCATATTGAACATATTGGTTGATGAGTTTATTAACCCTGTTTGCTAGAAATTGTTATTATGAGCATGGGAGGTGGAGAATTGCTGTAATTCACCTTGTTTTTGAACATGGAGAATCTATAGCTTGGTTTGTACTCAAGGCCTTAGCCAGCGATGCAGTATTCTCACCGTCTGTGAGACGGCTGAATGAGGTATTTCGGAATCACCTACAGCGCAGACGTAATGATCTTTTAAATAAGGTCAAGTGAGGGACTTTCATCATGTCAGCCGTGTTTAATATTTCTACCTTCATGGAAATCTCTAAGTTGAAAGAAACTCAATAGATTCCAGTAGCTTTAAAAATGCTTTGAAAGGTTAAAGGAACTTTCAATAGTATAAAATCTTTTTAAAAATGCGTAAGCATTGGATTATCTCCAAAATCAATCGGATTTATTGTCCCATTTCAGGAAATTTACTTTTAATGCGTGGAATTGTTAGCAGACATATGTGGATGAATTTCTGCATAGTTACCATGGCGATGTTGGGGTACATACTATTACTTGCACGTACGTCAGTCATTCAGCGCAAGGTATGTACTGTACGTATGTACAGTTTAACTAAAAGCATACAGACTAGACTGCATATATAATATATGTACACTTACTGTATGTCAGTGAATGAGCTCGCCGTGCTATGGATATTTTATTATGGATATCTCTTGCTCCTGCATGTATGGTGAGTCGAACGAACTATAGCCTACTTGGTTAGTGAAGGGAAATTGCAGGTAATTTTCTTCACGTTTTTTTGAGGATTATATCACACTCATCATATCATGTGTTGTAAGGTTAACGCAACTAAGGCCTAATGTTAGACTTACAGTTATAAAGTTTTGGATATTTTCAGTGTGACAAACACTAAGTTAACGTTAGAGCGACATACTAACATTAGTTAGCCATTTCGAAAAAAAAAAACTAACTGCAGATGTAGTTTAGCCTAAGTCTTTGCGTTCTTAAAAAAGTACTTCAGGTCAGCGACACGCCATAAATCTCACTAGCCTAAGACTGTTCTACTGTAAATGTAAGCCGAATGACAATCTTCGATAAACAGCATTGATATTAACATAACCCGTCTAGCCTACCCAGACTCGTGAGTACTGTACTCGTGATATGGTGGGGCCAAAGAATACCAGTTGCAGCTACAATCCTCTACAAAAATGATCGGAAAAACAAGCAAAACAAGCAACAGTAAGATCACCATCCCCCTGTCTGCATCCCCATTCCCCTGTTCAATGTTCCGGCCCAATGTGTTCTCAGACTTCAACATTGATACAGGGAGCGGGGTTTGTCCAATGTACTTTTGTTGAGGATTGTAGCCCCAGCTGCCTGCACAATGGTGCACGGTACTATCATACAATGTACAGTAGTACATACAGTATGTGTGTCGCGTGCCTACATATGTACGTACATGTAATTTTCATATCATCTTTACATATATATCCCGCCATCAGCTGAGTCGGCATAGTGGCTCTCATTGGTTGTATATAGCCTCTAGTTCCACAGTGGTAGTGGAAAAAAGTCCATTCCCTGTAGATTTCCCTCATTTGACTTTCACCTTTGCTACTTGCTTTCATTCTGAAATACCTTATTGGTATGAGGGACGGCCAAATTTGAGCAGGAGGCTTCAAGACGCCAATAAATATCTTGGTCTAGCCTTCAAAATTCAGCTTGATTTGAAAAATTCAAGGAGGCTTAGATGTTTTTACAGCTTTGTGAGCATGATTTTTACCTAACAATGTGAAATAGCTGTTGCACCCTAGCTGTCCCCCACCAGGGACCTTAAGGCAGGGCCCTGGACCCCACTGGTAGGGCGCTTTGCGTTCCTATCTAGGGTGCCATATGGATAGTGTCTGGTGAATTAGTAAGAAGTAAGATGCCCTACTTTAAAATCCTGGCTAAACCCCTGCTTGTACTTGGCATAGGTGGCAAGATTTTGGGGTTGCTACTGTATGTTCAGGTAGCATCAAATTTGTTTGCTCAACAGCTTAATGGTGGCAAAAAACTTCCCCACCTGTGCAGGAAATGAATAGACTCATTCATATGTATAAATAAGTGACATCACAGCAGGTTGGCAAAGGAGTTGATAAGGGATGCTTACATTGTCGTCAAAATAAAAAGATTCTGATTTGTCTACTTTCTGCCTGCAATTGTGCAAGTGTTGAGACGTGTAAAACCTACAGTAAAATGCACGCAAATGTTATTGCACATGCTCTACAGTATACAGTACCAACCACTGCCTAGGGTGACCGTACCATGTATGGTCTAATTGGGCTTATAGGGGGAATGGCATCCCTCTTAGCCAGAGAGTTGCTACCTAAACACATTTAAGAATAATCCTAGAGTTTTAAATACAGTTGATGACTGCTCTTTGATTGACATTCATTCAAGCAATATAGCTCCACTCTGGTTAGTCATCAATCACTTGTACAGTCAGTTGGGTTCTCAATTAAGCTCACACCAATCATGTGACCATATTGCCTGAAGCAATTTAAACTCAGTGCAGACTACAGTGGCTCTGTTGTAGAGGTGTTCTAGACAGGTGGTTTGGTTTAAATTGGAGGCGAGGCTAGAAGTAAACTTGGTAGGGAGAACTGCTACTGTTTTTGGTGAGATTAAAGAGCCTTTATGTCCTTTTAAAGAAGTTGCCAAAGCTTTGATTGTAGGTCTCTCAGCTTGCAATTTTCAAGTATAGTATTTAAATTTACATGACCCACTATGATGGTCTGATGGACTTTCAAACCAAAGTAATCTGAAGTCATACTAGGCCATGGCAATGGTACTTGGACCTCAGTTCTGACAAGGCCAAATATTGATCAAGATTTCCAATGTCGATCCAGCTTAGAAAGCTTCCAAAGGAGTTAGTTGTTTTTGGTTCCTTACCGAAGGCTCAAGGAATCTATATGAGGCGGTGATGTATGTGTATGTGTGTATATGTGGGTGTGACGCTTTGCTTGTAAACATGATATCTCAAGAAGGATAACTCTGAGGGATCTCATGCTGTTCATGGCAGGTGGATGCCCCTATTGGGTAGATGATCCCTATTGTTTTTGGTGGAGGTCAAAGGTCATTTGGGGTCATGAGAGGTCAAAAGGTCAAAACCTTGTAAACATGCTATAGTATCTCAAGGAAGATTAGTATGAGGGATCTTATACTTAGCATTACAATGTATCCATATGTCAAGGAATTAGTTGAGCCTTTTGGCTTTCTGGTTTTGTTACAAGATTTGTAGTTAGTCAGAAATGTAGTTATTTGTAACAGTTTGCATATTTTGAGAACTTTCCATGTTATTCAGGAAGAGTACAGTAGTTGAAATGAAAGTTTTGACAAGATTCTTTGTCCTATTCATAGAATGTCAAGAAGAGTCCAAGTTGAAAAGAATGAAGAGAAAAGTTTTAAATTTCACTACTTTGGCACTGTGCAATGATTAGCAATGAAGAGTTAAGATGCAACTTGCAATGACTGTGCCAGGTTGGATTCAATGTCACTTTTCATTATGCTACAGTAGTCGTCTAAAGAGAAAAATAGGATTTAAATTGATGAATTTTCTTAGAATGTATAGGCTGTTGTTTTTCCTTCTAAGTGCTTCTATTTTGAGCTCCTGTTCTCCATGTTCTTATGTTTTAAATAAAAGTCAAGGTCTTCAGTTTTCTCCTTTTTTTTGTTTGGTTTTTTTATCCTTTTGGGGGCTTTTTAGTGTTCTTAAAGGTGATAAAAAGATAATAAAGGCAGTACTCTTGTCTTGAAAGATTGTGGAGATTTTAAATACAGCATAATTGAGTTTATTCGTATAGACATTGTACTCAGGTTTTCCACTTTGTCATTGGATTTTGACATGATGATTCTATGTTTGAAACTTTTTAGGAATGATATCATCTTTTGCTACATTTAGCCATCATCTCCTTGAGATGTTAAATCACTGCCGTCTGTATGAAACTGTTTACATGGAACAAATGAAAGGATATCCATGAATTAAGAAAGTATGGTGGGTATACTGAATAATAAGCTGTCTAGTGTAACTTAAGAATTCACAATTAGATACAGTTGCTAGTTGCATGCTTTTCATCTGTGTGAAATAATATCAGGGCTTAGACTCGCTATTTTCAAAATAAGTCCCTTTTTGTTGTCGCCAGTTTTCAATTTTACATCAGATTACTTTTGTTTTGCATAATTTACAAGCAGCAGTGTAGTTTTTTACCCTCCCACACCTTCAGCTATGTATACTGCTAGCAGTAGAGGCCAGGCTTTGCTGGTTTAATTAGCAATGACCACTGTACCAAAGGGTTTGTAACAGCATTCCCAATGGCCCCTTCCAAAGACTAAAATTGGCTGTAAATAGCGGCAGTATCTTTGCTTTGGCACCTCTGTTTTAGAAACACAAACAAATCAAGAGCTCAAGAGATCAGCTTGGCAACTCATTAAATGGCAAAAAGTGAAATACTAGCCTGCCAATGAAAGTTTTGAAGCTTGTTTAGGATTTGATTACAGCTTTCAGACAGTTTTTGTTTTACCGTAAATCTTACAATTGTAAGATCCATAAATTCACCTTTTAGCCTTATCTACTGTATTTGATGTTACATATATAGCAAAATGTTATGTTTCCTCAAGGTCGTATGAATATTATTTGTGCAGTATTGGAAGTAGTTTGTCTGTGTCAATGTATATACTGTACAGTAATAGCATATCATAAACTCTCGTTATGCAATTATGTAACATTTTGGTGCAGGACTGCAGAGTGGGTGCTGTCAAGATTGAAATGAAAATTTCAAATCTTGTGGGGGACTTGATGTAGTTTTATGCTGGGCCAGAATGAATTCAAGGAGTGAGGTCATGGTGGGCCATGTGATTTTAAGGATAGGCTTGTACTTGGCAAAAGTCAGGTCAGTAAGAGATCTTGCTAGCCGAAATGGCCATTGGTACTGTATATGCAAATAGACCTTTTGCATGTGTCGTCACAGAACAGAAAGTGCACCCTGTGGTGGAGGTAAGTGCATATTATAGCAACTTAACACCAGTAAATGCAGACAGCTACTGTGTGTGTGTGGTGGCTGGATACTCACGTAGTAGGTTTGCATGCACTTGGAAAGTCTGCATCATGTGTGCAGTGGGCATCGTTGTTTGCCCGCTGAAAGTAGGTCACATGACATCATTGCATACAGCAAGTCTATTGGAAACCTACAGTAGATTGAACAATGATTCCCTTTATAAAGTAACTTTTATATCCTCTATCAAATTACCAAGACTAAAAGTGTTTTGGCTAGTATCTGACAATTTCACCTTGTTAGGATAAACTAATCCCACACACCTTATCCTTCTTGACGTGTTGTTTGGAAGTCTTAATTACATTGACGGCATCTCGGGTTTGTGGTACATCTTCATTACAGACTCATAGAGCACGTGGACTGTGATTATTCATCCGCATGAGATGCACATACTGTAAGCAATCCATGTAAATGTGTGTGCAACTGTGTTGCACAAACATCAATTTAAGATTGCAGACTCGTAAAGTAAAACCGTTTCTCACGTATGGAATGTAATTGACAAAAGCAGGAGAGCCTCTGAGCAGGAGAAGTCATGATTATGAAGTTAATAATGTTGTAATTTCTCTGACATTTCGTTAGATGGTCCAATAATTCTGTGAATTACTTTTTCCTGAGAATATGTATGTTAATAACGCCCTGCAACTTACATGTGATTTTTTTTTTCAGCTTTGGTCAGCTACAGGTATGGAGAATAACATGGGTATGAAAGACATTTTAGATTGACTCAGTAAGTCCTCAATAAGGAAGACAGGTTTCAAATAATACTCTATTTGTAGGTATTTACTCGACTATTACCTAAAAAGGTTTTAGTATTACACGCAAGAACTATCTCATTTTTTGGATGTCTGCAGAGGTAGCTGTCTCATGTAACTTTGACAATTCATTTCTATATTTTGGCCATTGCAAAAGACAGCAAGATTTGATGCTGGCCAATAGACTCATTCATGTTCACAAGCAAATGATATATCACAGCTGGTTGGCCAAAGAGTTTACAAGGTAGTCACCACGATAGACTCTAATTTGTCTTCTTTCTGCATGCAATGGCACAAGCATTTACACATGCAAAAGCTGTCATGCACGAATGTTCTTACACATGCTCTATGCCAACCAGTGCCTACAGTGACAAACTCTGAATGATCTAGTTGATACCCTTGTGCTTACAATTAAAAGAGTACAGAACCTAAAAACTTAACCACCAAAGATAAAATATTAATCACCATGTGTAACACCACATGTATTTAAAGGTTAATTCAGTTAAATATTACAGTAAGCAACAAAATGCCTTCTGGACATCTCCCTGTAAAACACAGCACTTACAGTAGTAACTAGTGTATGAATATCTAGTTTGTATATTTCTTATATAGTATATGACCTTGTCTATAGAATACGTCTAAATCTGTGGATTCTATCGATTCCAGAAGAACTAGGGTATGAACTATAATCATTTATCAGTGCAAACAATATCCTTTGTTTGGTCTGTCCTTTGTGTCTCACTTTCAACCGGGATCACAATAAGGTGGTAGAGTATAGTACAGCATTCATTAAGTTTAAATTTGTATCATTATTCTGTAGTGTGGTTTTTGAGATAAAATATAGTTAGTGATTGAAGCAGCAGTGAGGTAGCAGTAAGTTGGTGCGTGTCAGAAATATATATATATCCAAAGTGATTCTGTAAGAATTTGTGAAGTGATCTTTAGGGTGTTAATTTTAGAAAATTTTTCCAGGAAGGGTTAAAATAGAAATAGTGCATAATGAAAAGTGTGACTTAAAAAGATTATGGACAGCGTTTGTTTGAATAAAGCAGGACAGTTTAATAGGTAGTGTGCAGTAGGTGTATGCTTCTTTTAGATAGTAATGCCTGTCAAAATGAAGTACTATTTACAGTGGGACTTACAAAGGGTTTTTAAAGCCTCAAGGTTAGAGCAAATGGCACAGAGTAATTGAACTGGAAGCATTATTGTGGGTGGAGGATTTTGAAGACTATGCAGCATTGATCCATGCAGTGGGGAAAATTTGAAAAGTCTGGAAAAAGTGGAATTCTTTCATGGTCTTGAAAATCCTTGAATTTTGGGTGTTTGGTCTGGAAAAATTGCCGTTTCATCTTAAAATTTGAAAATCTTACACTTGTTGGTTGTGTTCATGTTTAGTATATTTCCATGCAAGGTAAAAGTATAAGAATAAAGACCATTTTGTTTCCTAATGTATGTAATTCTTTATTTTTTGATACAAAAATGTCTATTTTAGTCTGGAAAAAGTCTTGAATTTCAGTATTTTAGTATTTTAAGAGTGTGGGAATGCTAAAACTGCTGTGATGCAGCTATTCAAGGAAAGGCTGTGTAGAGTTTTCATCATTTCTACAATTTATGTGCAGAAATTGAATTTTACAGTAAACATGACCCATTGTACAGCCTAGTTTATACTCTTTTGATACTAATAGGCCTGTTGTAGTTGAATTGTTCGTTTTGTACATAGTAGACAAAGAAATCTTCAGAAGTACTGTTTTTATCGATCTACAGTCCCAGTAATTACAGTTTATCTAGAGCATTATACCTATCTGAACTTAAAAAAACAATTTTCTGTCAGCTGTGCATAAATAGTATATATGCCTGCTTTAACTTGCCTTTCTTTTATTCTTTGTGCCATAAAATGACACTAGAGTTACTCATGGGTAGTGAATATTTCTGTAAATACTTGTAATAACCTTGTCGTGCTTGACTCCCCGTGTTTGAACTTCTCACCCTTAATCGCAACTAACACTGTTTGGTTTTGATGAGATGCAATGTACGTTGCGTGGAAATCTTCTGTGTGAATGACGCGCACAGTGTCAAAGGCGTCAAGCTGATGTGTACGAGTCAGCTGTAGAAATTGGAACTGAAAAAGTTGTTGTCCGCTGATGTGAAATGGGTATTCCTGTTTGCATTTTATGTGATTGGAAACAGCAAAAATTCTATAAAGCTGACAATATTCAATGTTTGTGAGCAAGTTTGGGATTGCTGAAGAAAAACTGGATTGTTTTGAGCCTCAGTGTATGTGAATAAACTGAGGAATATCAGATGTCCTTGTGGCATGTAATCTGTGGTATGGTGCATGGAGTTTATACTACTACTTTATGTCAAACAGATATCTGAATTGGTTTGTCATGTTGTGTTTGTGTCTTTAATGTACAAAAATATTATCTCTAAATGCTGTAGGTATCTTAGGTGAAAATGGCTTAGGTGTCATTCAAGTAGGTTATTTTTTTAAACTTTTTTATATAGGAGGTTAGGATGGAAGAGGGATGACTTTATCTCCCCCCTCCTTACACCCTATGTGCGTAATCTGGTTTGTTGGATGGGTAAGCCAAGAATTGAAGGTAACCCTGAAGATAGGACTGTCTTGCATTGTGCAATCAGTTTTACAGGGTCTTACTGAGGATAAGGGTTACATATGTACGGTAATTAGGGGGTGAGTATCAAATTGGGCTTGTAGATCCCAAACCAGATCGTGTTGGGGGATCTGACAAACTATGTCTTGTAATAAATGTCCTCACTTTTTGAAATGACTTAGATTTTAAGCCATTTCCATAAAGTATATAAGGAACTATTGGGCCAACCAGACAACGGCGAGTTAAAAAAAAAAAAAAAAAAAGGTGCAACTAGTATGTACAGATTCATATACTGTACATGTATATTGCTGAGGTAGGAGGATTCGAAAAAGTATTCAACAAACTGGTTTACTGATATTAGAAGTGATGTTACAGATAATGATAATTTACTATCTCGATATCGGCAGATGCCAATTTGGAATGAAGAAAGGGTGCTGGTCATACATGGACAAAATCAGGAATATGGGAAGCTCCTTGCAGGGAAATTTTGGCATTTGGAAGGAAGTATTAGCATTTTTAGGGAACTTTGGCTACACATTAATTTGTACATGAAAACTTGTAAATATTGTGTTAATTTGACTTGCTTGCCAGGGAATAAACTTTTTTTTCTAGCCCTGATTGTGGGATTTCCAAATTTCTGTTTATCTCTCCCCAACCCCATATCCAGCCCCTCCCCCAGGTGCTTTCAAAGGGAGGTATGTAAAATGTGTGATCAATGACATTTCTAGTGTACCGGTTATTATTTGCGATGAAGTAACATGCATACAGCACACATAGGAACGTTTACAGCCAAATATGGCAGTGAAATTTATGTATTAAACAATTGCAGCTTTGATGGTTATAGTCACTGCAGCACTGTCATCTGAAAAGAAAGACGATGCAGGCAAGCTAGCAAGACACCTGGCAGGATTATTTATAATTGTTACTCGCTAGAATGAAATCAGCTCACATCTCTCTTTAATTAAATTTTAGAAAGCTGAGGGTATATAAAAACTGTAGGCAATGAAGCAGAGGGTTCATTTCCTGAAACTGCTGTAAGTACAGGTTGTCATTGGTAAATGCAGGAATAGTTGGCCACATTGCACGGAATATCTAAATCTGTTACACTCGGACGAATCTCTTGTCACATTATACTATAGTTGAACAACCGCTGTACACAATCATTTCCCAGTGTTTTTTGGTCCTTCACATGGTATTAGCCAGGATTCAGAGCTGTCCTATGTAAATTTCAGTCCCAGTTTGATTTGACTGTCTCAAAGACAGCAGGACCCATCAGTACAAGTATAGAAGCTAATGCATTGACCCTACTTGGATTACTCCCCACCCCTTTCTGCCCCACCCCGTCATTGCTGCCATTAGGGCTTTAGCTAGAGAGATGAACTCAGGTAGTCCATACCCTGTAGTCATAGTTGGCAATATACTTGCATTAAAATGAGCTTTATATATTTCGAAATCAAGAATTCCTAGGTGTTTGAAAGACTCCTAGACAGCCCTGTGGCTAAAAGCCTGGCTGCCATCTTGTGTGCTTCTGTATACTGTATCTGTCTTGGTGTAGAGAATATAAATCCATGTGTTCTTGCACATGATATTATCCAAACATTTGTTTTGCATGTCATGCATTTGGATGGTGTTTAGGATATCACATAAAACAAATTTTACAGTGCATAAAGTGTTACGGTTATGAAGAAGGTGGCATGCAGGAGGGGGTGACAGGGAGAAACCCAGCTATACAGGTGGAAACTGTCTGTTAAATTTTAGCTGATGTGTTTGTTCATCAACGTTTTGTTTGAAATAGCCATAATCTGGTTCCCTGTTGCATTGTGTAATCATTGCTAAGTCTGAAGATCTGTATTTGAGATGGTCAAACTTAGAAAACAAATTTTCAAGGGGAATTTTTCCAGTGTATTGAAAGTTCATCAGGAATTTTATTTTTTCTTGATTCCTGTAGAAGTGTGTTCCTTGTTTGTATTCTTCATTCAAATATTTTGAATTGTAGTGTGGAGAACTTAACATTTTCAGATTACTTTCTCATGTAGTGAATGTTTGTTGCTTTGTGTGCTCATATGACATATGGAATGTCATTTCACCTGTGACAAATAAACCAGACTTAATTGTTACATGCTGCATGTATGATCCCAACCCTCCCTATTGTACACAGTTGAAAAATGCCACACTAAGTTTGGCTGTATTCGTTTAAAGAGGAATATTTATAATTGTGGTTATCATTCAGTGTTATGTATGATATGCCAGCAAATTTACTCAATATGTCTGAAATTGCCTAGTACTAAAGATCTGTACCTCGGTAGTGTACCAGAATAACCTCATATATGCTGATTTGAAATTGGGCTCAAAATATTCAACTCCATTATCTAAGTAAATGAGAATTATTGAAAACTGAATTGAAGTGGAAATTGTTAAATTTTGGAAAATTGCGCAGTTATTTGAAGTTGATTGCCACAGGGGACAATTGCGATTTGAATAGAATGCTGTTAAAGTGAAAAATTTGTGTGAAGACTGTACTGCATGGTAGTGATAATTAGTGTATGTCTCTATTGGCGTACGTATGTTCAGTTAGAGCCGTTGGTTGTTCCAGACAGTTGGTGTGGTGAAAATTCTTTTACAGTAATTGCAGTACCCCATAAATGGGTCTTTTTTCCCCACAAGGAAAAAGTATTGGATTTTCTCAGTGCAAAGTAGGTAAATCGTGAAATGGGGTACAGTACAGCAGCAGGCAGGAAAGAAGAGTTAAGTTAGTTAGGAGCAATGGAATTACTTATAAAGTTAAAGATAAATAAAACAATGGTAACAGTGGTTTCAGAAGAAAAGTAGGTGCATTTTGCAATGTTGTGAAGTTTATCTTTTACCACCAATGAACATGCAATGAGACGAAGTTATTTCAAAGAATGTAAGGCTTTTGGGACTGCAGGCCTTGACAAAAATTTTCAAAACAATTCGCCATTTGGAGAGCGTGAGGAAAAATCCACTCGTCAAATTGCAAAAGTCATTCCCCAATTTTAAAACCATTAAATATAATGTAATGTTGTGTACCTAGGTTAAAGTAGGGATGAACGATAACGACACTAACTCACAAGTCTCACATGCTGTACTGTTTACCTATCCTGTACGTAATGCATGTGCATATCATGTTTCGATCACAGTGAAAAGTTTTGTCAACTATCACCTGTCACTGTTCTCTGTCAAAAAGTATCAATAATATTGTAACTCCTTTTAAAGCTT
>WURT03052752.1:0-33050 GCA_009936505.3 Holothuria glaberrima
GTCTTTAGAAGGAAATTCAATAGACTTCTCAAGTCCTCGGAAATTTAACAATAGACAGTCTATTGTTAAAGTTAGGGATAAGGAAGAAAATACAAGGGAAATAACAAAGAAATCCTCAGATTGACTCGTGTGTGTAGACTCGTACATTGGATAATTAGCACTGGCTTGAATCTTGACGGCCAGGTCAAAAAGTAAATAACAAATCACGTGGTTTGATGACGTCGGTGAAGAACCTCTATTGGACGTTCTAGTGTTTTCCTTCAGTGAACCGCTTACTAGGATCGGAGTTGTCATCCTTAATTGGAACGCCATTAGCGGCTCCTAACAAATGTTACGCTTTCCTTTTGGTGAGAGGTCATTATTCGATAAAGTGCTTATACTATGAAAGAGAAACAATTAACCTCTAGGGTGCGAGTAGCGTGCTAAAGATTTGTACTTTTTCGTTAAGGTCGTATCGAAGCATTTTTAAGGACATAAAGAAGAGTCGATATTTATGCAAAGCATAACTGGGTCAACTGTCCGGACGGATGCCCGCTGTAAGGGAGAGTATAATGGTTGTTGGGATTACATATATAATTTATCGTACAAAGGCTCCCCGACGGAATTAGAAGCCACTACCTGGTCCAACTACTGGAATGACATGTATTGTATCGTTTAGGTCTGTCTTACGAATATGCTTCTCGAGTATTTTTTTTTAAACTGTCGTAAGCACATACAAGAAAACAACAAATAATCAACTCAGCATATTATTCCTGACTATTACAAAAAAAAACGGTAACATTTGCACGGCAGCGTGGCAAGACCCTCGAAGGCCCATGGTTAAGAGACAGCGAGGGGTCTACAAACAATGGTATCATAAACCCATTTTCCTAAGACGCCTCCAATCTCCACGGGGAGGTACGGGGTAAGAGTTTACACCAGGGAGGTGATATTACCTCCCTGGTGAGACCTTGCACGCACCCGATCCGTATCCCATTCTTACCTGGTTCTTCAAAAGTAGTTTCCCAGTTGTTTATGGTTTTGTGGTCCTTTCGGGTCTGTACTGGGTGGTTAGACGGTAGGCAGAGTTACGATTTATTTTTTTTTAGAATCATTTTGCGCATTTGGTTGGAGTCGCCCTGAGCCCTCGCGGTCCCTGGACATTGTCCACCCAGTCCACCCGCTTCCCTCGCCAGTGCATTCGCATATTTTGGTACAACACTCTGTCAGGAGATTACGATTTAGCTATATGGAACCAAGCTATGTAATAAACATACCACAACGGAACACTGCTGCGCATCTAGCGTGTACCGAATGGTTTTTAGTTCACACTGTGAATACTGCTCGCCTCAAGAACAAAGCGTTATAGTATTTCGTAATTTCTCTTCATCAATATTAATTGTGGTTTTATGACAAAGGTTATATCAAAAATCTCAATATGTTATATCATTTGTCTTTATTTCAGTTATTTTGAAGCTCATAAAACATGCAACATGTCCCAATGAACCACATGTGTAGCCCTAGACTTCTCAGGGTAGGGGAGGAAGTTGTAGCCCCTCTCCTCTCTCTTGTGCCACCTTGTGTATATCCTTCATGAATTTTACACAGTTTGTTAATGTTACCTTACCAGACGCACTAACCTATTTTTAAGTTTCATGGCTGGGGGAGAGGCGTATATTAAGATTAAAAGTACGTTCGTGTGTCTTGAGGTATCAACAGACAATACTTTGCTAAAGAATAACAGCATTGAAAAGAATTCTGATTCGGAAATTAAGTTTTAATGAGATTCAGTTATTTGCAGAATACACGGGCGCAGACATTTACGTTTGTACCACCACATTGTACTGTTCCCATGACAACAGTATCTGGCAAAGTGTGCATAAAAATATTGAGTCTTTCATTACATCCTTTTTCATAGGTAATTTTCATAGGTAATTAAATTTCCACTAGATAGAATAATAAAAGGAAAAGAAATAGACAATAATTACACACTCGATAGGCTTAGACAAGATGTATATTCGGCGTTATTTTAACACCACATTTCCACAAGAAACTGTTGAATACTTTGGAATTATTTGTTTTAAGTTCTCGTAATAAGGTAATTAAGTACTTACCTAAGTCTTCTAGGCCGGGGTGTTTTTAAATTTTACCCAAAACTCACAACTTGAAATCTTTGATCCGTAGTAAAGTACCTAACACCAGTGAGAACCCCGTTGTCAACGATATTATTGAAATGACTAAAAAACGAAACCCCTCCAGGTCGCCCTATTGTCAGTGTTATCGGTACCATTACTGAACACTTATCAGGTCTCGTAGATAGATACCTACAACCGTTAATGGATCTTATTCTTAGCTTTGCCCTTGACACTATCAATTTCCTTCAGAAACTCAATGGAATATCATAGACGCCAACTGACGTCATTCTCGTCATCATGAATGTTTCTGCCCTGCACACCAACATTCCCCACATCATTCTCCACAATGAGGGAATGCAGAAATGAGGGAATGTGAAATAAAATGCTAAAAAGGGCCCTCACACGAATATCCCCACTTATCATATTACTACCCTTATCGAAATCATTCTTAAGCATAACAACTTCGAATTCAACGATGTGCATTACCTTCAAATAAATGGAACAGCCATAGGTCCCAAGACGGCGCCTGCGTACGCTAATACATTCAGGTCTTTCCTCGAGCCACTCTTTTACGCCAGTTACATTGATGATACTTTTATTATTTGATGATATTTTTATTATTTGGCCAAATTGTCACGATTCACTTCAGGAACTCTTTCAATTAGCGAACAGTTTCCATTACTCGATTACGTTCACTCACGATCAATCAACTCAGTGCCCTTTTTAGATGTGACGGTGTTAATCAAAGATAACAAGTTATCAGCATCATTATATTAAAACCTACTGATACCCACGCCTATTGTAGATATAACAGTTTTCACCCCACCTATCTAAAAGATTCACTTGTGTACAATCAGGCCCTTCGGTTGAAACGTATTTGCTTTGAGGACTCTGACTATTCAGAACAACTAACAAAACTTGCAGATGAGTTTTTTCTCAGGGGCTGTCCATTTTCTATTATAACCAGAAATCCCAAAGGCTAGAGATTCCTTGCCGAAAGGGGGATGTCCATCCCTCAAATTTACACTTCTTGACTACATCATTTTTAGAATGTATTCACAATTTGACTCCTAATGATCTCGCATGACCATTGAACCCCAAAACTGAAATAAAAAATTAAAAAAAAAACATGTCTTAGAAGAGATTTGTCTGTGCCTCCTTTCATGTAATGTCATTTTTAGTTTTTTACCTATAGTGACCTCAAACGACTTGTGACGTAAACAAAAACCATATGATTCTTCCTCTCAACATGACAAATTTATATGCAAAGTATGAATAGCTTCTGTCCTTCCCACCTCTATGTATGGTGTGTAAAAAGAATTTTAGTTGTTGATCTTGGTAACAAGGTTTTCGGTCTTTGACCTCTGGTGACTTCAGATGACCTTTAACCTTACCAAAAACAATAGGTTCTTCCCCTCAACATGACAAATCTATCATGCCGCTTTCATCAACTAAATCCTCCAAATATTTCCTACTCTCAGCGGATTTCTGAAGCTAAGATTTCTGTTTGCAAACAACAGTTATCTCTCCTATCTATTATTACTTACCCTCTAGTGAACATAGTGGTGGTCAAGGGAATAAGTCCCTTTGTTTGGTGGGTATAAAGGAAGTGCCCAAGTGCAGGCTTCTTAACTAGTAAAGTAAACCTAGCTGCTATTCTAAGAGGATAAAGCTACTTGGTGTTTATTCACCCATGGAAGCAAACACAAAGGTGTGAGCTGAGTTAGTATCGGGCCTGTTAGCCTCATGATAAAACATGTGAAAAATGTAGGTTATTCCTCTCTCGAGATATCGCAATTACAAGGTTTCCGGTCTTTGACCTCTGATGACCTCAAATGACCTTTGACCCTACCAAAACAATAGGGTTCTTTCTCTAAATTTGACAAATCTATACACCAAAGATGAAAAGTGTCGGTCATTTCTATCTCGACATATCGCGATTACAAAGAATGCCACAAACACACACATATAAAATTTGAGGACCTCTTTGTTATTTCCTTTGTGTTTTCTTCGTAACCCTCACTTTAACAATAGACTGTATATCGTTAAACTTCCGAGGACTTGAAAAACTCACCCTCACTGCCATACTGGGGCTTATACACAGGACCTGGTAAGGACTTCGGGGGATTTCCCTGTCAGCTTGGCTGCCAGCCAGCTAGGCCGGTAGACGTACATGTTGAAGGCGGGCTGCTTGCCAAGGCAGGCACGTGCACACCGCGCGTGTTACGTTTCACTTGTCCGAATTTTCGGGTAGCTACTCGCAGTTTCGAACCGCGCGTGAGCAAGACAAGAAGTGTTAGCAGCGGGCCCCGACGGCTGCCCGGCACCCGCCAAGGACATGTTTGTGAGTACACACACATGCCCATAGCACCCTCATACATGCATACACAGCCTCGGCTCACACACACTCACATACACACACGACATCACCATTACATAGATTCCCTGCCAAGCCTTCCGGGGCCTCCAAAATCGATCGTTCCTCCCTTCTAACATATAAAGGCAAGCCTCAAACACACTCTCGTGTACCCCTCGTAACCAAGTTTCAACTGAATATTCTCACCCCTGGCAAATCCTGAGGCAGAACCCTAAACATAGTGAAATGTGCCTACAGCCACCCATTGCATCGACTAGACACACCGCTAAATTACGAGCACTCTTAGTTAACACCAAGCCCACACGGAACGAAAACTTCGCCAACACACCATGTTGCAAAGCAAGATGCAAAAGGTGTGATCACATGATGGTAGATCAAAGTTTGTACCTACCTCACTGGCACTTCAACTGTGATTCTCAAAATGTTACTTATATCCTTATTTGCGCAAATGTCCCGAAGGTATTAATGTCGGTGAGACTAGGGCTAAGTTAAGACTTAGGGTTAATAATAATAGCTTTAACATTCGCAAAAATCTGAAGTTTTCCCGTTGCCACACTTTTTAACAGGCCTGACACCTCCCTTCAACACCTCAAGTTTGCAATTATCCTAGGAAATTTTAAAACCGTCGACAACAGAAAAACTGCTGAAATAAAATTAATTTTAAAAGATCAAAGCTAACCACGGCAACTTATCCCAAGGTACCAATTTTGTGAAATAATACAATTTTCTTTGTACAGATTGTAATTAAGTTATGCTTTAAATTCATTTTTTTCCGTGACATCATGTCGCGCATGGAATTTGCACAACTAAGCAACTACTGTGTTCACGCAGTCGTACCTCCTATAGCAGCCGCCGTATATGCGCACTGACGTTACCGTAACAAGCTATATGACGGAGTCGGCACATTGTACTACAGTGCGTTAAAAACGTAGTAGATCTTAAACTGTAAACTAAGTAGATGCTTTGCCCACCCAAAGCACAGTCTCATTGTTTTATATTTATATTTAATTTATTATACAGTTGAAAAAGACACCAAGAAGGTGTCGAAATATCCTGAGCATTAACAACTCAGTTGAATTTTAAAAGCACTCTACATTTTTGCATATTTTCCTGTATTTAATTGGAGAATACGTCATATGGGAACGATTACTAAGGAAACGCGCATAGCAGAAGATTTCGCGCAACGGTGTCAACGTGGACAGAACGAAATTAAGAAATTACCATTATTCCATGGGGTATTTTATAAGTGCGTCAGCAGCGTTAGCTAGCTAGCGCTACGTTCACGACCATCTGCAATACCGTACCCCTGCGAGATTTCTAGAACTGAAGAAAGGGCCATTGTTTTAAATTCAGACATAAGGTATAACATTTGCTATTAGATGAAAGTAAATTTCGACCAAAACACAAACGGCCGATCGCGTCGCTATTTCCATAGGTCGTTGTTGCTCCAGGCGAACGAACACAGCCTACAGTCCTTTACCGAGTACTAATTCATGATTGTTGTAGGCCTTCTGGTGATTCAGTAACGTTAACGTTTTAGCCTAGGCTACCTGCACGACGCGTAAACCCTTAAATTAGCTAAACTAACGTTACTTCTTCAATTACGGATAGGCAACTTACTAACCTTGAAGTGGTAGAGAATTCATCTATGCGGTCGGACGAATATCCAACTTCTAAGAAAGCTTTGACCATATACACATACCCACTACTTGCCCACAGCTGGCCTAGTATACTACCCTCCGCTACGCTGTAAGCACAACTAACGTTAGTGTCATGTCATGGAGCATGTTGTATGATATGTGTTCACGGTGTGTAGGGCCAGCCCATGTACTACATACACACATCACCAGTACTGTAGTATAATGAAGAGTGCGGTTTGACGCGTGGCGTAACGTAGGTGGTTAACGTGACTTCACAGCTCTGACCAACCTTTTTCATTAATGGAACAGTCCTCATGTAAGGAAACTTACCTAAAAATAGCTGTTCTTTGTAAAAAGTACGGTCTTTGTTGGAAACCATCTACAATTCATTTAGGTGATATCGACGTAAAAAATTAAAGAGTTTTTTACCGTACTTGAAATGCTTGACACAATCGCTTAACTGAAGAGTAAAACATATTTTTCTGTTAATAATTTACGCCATTTAGGAAAATTGCTTATAAAAACCACAAAGTACGGTACTTTTTTGACAGTTTGAACACAAAACGGATTATAACAGACGAAAAACAAATCAAAGTTAACAGTTTTAAATGAAATAGGTGTATCAGCATGGCATTATTCCAGTACCAACAAGATTTTAGTCAAAATGATCAGTTTTCACTGGAAGATTTAAAAAATGAACCACGACGACCGAAATCTATGAACACAACGTTCCCCCTATGTACACCTATATATATATATATATATAATATATTCATAATGATTTTTTGAACGTGGACCTAAAGCTTCCGCCTGCCAGAGCTATGTATTGGACATCACGAGACTTTGCTGCTAATGAATCATGAACGGGTCTATCGGGTGCATAACCTCGCTCGTAAGAAACTTTGCTATTTTGGGGGGACGAACAGAAAAAGTTTCCACTCTGCAAGGGAAGAGTTTATTAATCAGTGACTGGTCCATAATAACAAGCAGATAAACTTCTAAATACCAGAGATTTTTATACAACTTTTAAACACATTTGTCTCAAGACTTTAAAAGACGCATTTCAAATTGCATCATAAATTTGCTTTGTTAGATTTGAAGTTGATGTTTTTTTAGTTCTTCACAAAAGAGTGACTGCCCTTCGTTTCCTACACATATTTGAATAATACAGCAAGAACAATGTAAAGTTTATAACTGCTAATAATACAGCAAGAACAATGTAAAGTTTATAACTGCTAATAATACAGCAAGAACAATGTAAAGTTTATAACTGCTAATAATTCTGTCATACATATTAATAATTGAATCATTCTGTCTCACCATATAATAACCGTGTTTTATTATGTCTACAAAAACAAGTTGCCGACAACTAATTTAATTATTCTGTACATCAATTCAGTAGCTCTCACCAACAGCTCGTCTAGAAAACTTACCACAAACAAATGGCTTTTACAAAGTTAAGTGCAGTTCTCTGCACCTTAATTTTGACCTGTGAGGATTCGCCCAGGTTTGATGTCAAACTCTCTTCCAACAACTTTGACAGTTATGTTGCGGCTTTCCAGTAAAACGGGAAACAGTGCAACAACGTCTTAATGAAATCAACAATTAGTTTGACAATGAAGGTCAGTAGGCTTAGGCCTATGTTTCTTTTCTTTCCGTGTCAGTGGACATAAGTCAGATCTTTAAAACTTTTTTAGGGGCTGAATTCAGTAATTCAAACCGTTATGTGTGTCATAAGGCAAGATATGTATGCATTCCAGTGAATGAACAAACTGAAGGGTATGGGGTGTCTGTTTGCTTCATTTTAAACTGACCTCCGATTTTTAAGTTAAAGTTTTCTTTATGTGTAAAATAATTAAAACATCTAAAAAGATTTGTTTTAACACAAAAGTTGACATAATGTATAAAAATCAATAACTGGTATTCAAGGAGGATATCGGCTTTTAAAAGCAAGCAGTTTGAGCATAAGATAGAAAGAAACTTTAAAAAAAAATGACATCTTTGTTAATTAATTACTTTTGCGATGTTATATCAATAATCAATCTACAAAACGATTGCAGTCAAAATTAAGTAATTTCTTCAATGACGCAGAATCTTTAATTAATTGCAAATATGGTTTTTTCATAGTTCCCTTGTAACCAGGGGCGTAAATACGGGGGTGTGGGGTGTGTAACACCCCCCCCCCGGTGAAAACCCAAAGTCAGTCTCTGAGCGACAAAAATTCCGTCTCAAATCCAGTTCAGTATGCCTTTGAAACAGTAGACCAGACATAAACAGCATTTGATACCTTACTCAAATTGAAATTTCGGCAGAGATAAAGTAAAAGTGAAAATACTGCCCTACTTTTCTACCGAGTTCCTGATCAAATGCCCGAAAAATGTGCAACAATTTTTCGCTTCGGGTGCATGTAATTTGGTAGCCTATTTTATGCATAGGCGCCGGCACGGGGAGGCATGGGGGCGTGCCCCCCATAGGAAACTCTGAAAGTTTTAAAAGGAGCCAAAAGTCGTTTAAGCTATAGATTTTTGTAGAGGGTAGTAAGGTCTGTTTTCGACAGAGTGATGGATCTATTGTAATCATTTTCTGTCACAAATGTTTTTCACAATATCAGAATTTTCGCAAATCGTTGGCAAACTTTCAAACTTTTGTCTCACTTCAAACCTAACCTTGTTGTTCTTATTATCAATATCTTCCGATAACAACTCCCCTAAAAGCACAGCAGCAAAAGTCCAAAGCTGTTCAGTACGAATTACCAGGTAAAAGACTGGCTTTTTGAGTGGCATGTATGTTTTGTTCGGCAATTGAAAGTGTCTCAATGCAGATTCTGAATGCAGGGTTTATCGTTGAAATCGTACTTGACCAAAAATTTCTGCGCGATTCGCCGCGTGCATCACTGTTTGCATTCTATCTCATGACCATTATAAAGGTAATATTTCATGCTACCGGTACTATTCTGATCACAACAGTTTCAAAAAGCAGAGATTCATCTCCCAACATCTGTCGGGACCTTACATCAATATGGGATCTTTCAATCTAATTTGACGTGGAAAGTTGGAACTTGAATCAAAGTACGTCTTTGCCGTAATAGATTTTTCCGAAATTTTTCCCGAGCGCTTCGCGCTCAGCCATTATCGCTATAGATGGTGATAACACATACGACGAAAAGCATTCTGGAACGCCCTTGTTAGTCCTTCACCCGATTTGCTATACCTATCAGGGAGAACTAATATCACCTTCCTGTATCTCTCCCTCCGGCCCATTCCCCATTGCTGGAAGCTTGCTGTTCGTCTAGATTTTCGTTCCAAATTAGTAAAACCACGATAGTTGTGAAATGCTCGGCATCATACTCTGTATTATGATTTGGATGTCAGGTAATAAGCATTCAGTGGCTTATTTAGAAGGTCATTGGGCCATGGGCCCTCTCACTGATGCCGGTTTTAGCACCAAAAACATAAAATTTTACTTCAACGTTAGCATATCTGGCACCACATTGCATGTAGGAACACCGAACTTTTCAAAAATTTCTCATAGTGGAGGGGGATACCCCCTGCCCTTAGACCACTCCCCCAGGCCGGCGAGCACACAACAAACTGAATAACAACCCGTTAGAAAAAACCCTGGCTACACCACATTATGTCATTGCCCATTTTATTCAATTTATCCAGAGCTTTCGGGAAGCCCTATACAGGTATCTGACAGCTTTTGAGGGGGAGGCTTCAGGAGGTTTGCTGGCAACGTGATCTTCTCTTAGACAGCATAGTCTCCTCTTTCACTTGACCAAAAATTAAAATTCACTAAATTATGGAATTTTCCAGTCATATGTGAACAGCTCCAAAAATATACAAAAGATAGCATCAATTTGCATCTAATCAACCTTAAAATTAACAAAAATTTCTCAAAGGGGAGGGGCCACCCCTCCTCCAGGATGGCAACTTTATGTCGTGACAGAGGAAGGATCCACATTGCTGTACACAAAAAAAAAACGCTGAGCACATGAAAGATGGGCGCAATTTACGCCGTACCGTTGGTGCCACCCCCCCCCCCTCAATCACCAAAGTCTGGCGGCACCACTGATTTTATGCACCTGAACTGCAACGAATATAGGGCAACCTTTTGAGATTAGGGCAAAAAAAAATTCTGCCCCCAGCCAAATTGAAAGAGTCCCGTTCTCCTATGATTATTACTACCGTCCTGTAAATTGTAATTATCTAGGAAATTTGGATCGTACAACTATGTCAACGGGAGACGGTCTCCAAGAAAAGTAGTTGGTACCAAAACAGTTCACATCCCCCTCCCTGCGAATTCAAGTATATACGCCCCTGCTTGGAGAACGCAAATCTATTGCTTTTTCGATGCCATTTGCTCAATTCGTTCTCTTTGAAACTGTTACTTGACACAAGATTAGAAGTTTAACCTGAGGTATGAGTACCATCTGAGGGGCTAGAGAATTCTCTACTGGGTACACAAACACACTTTTTGAATATGCATGCCCAATGTTGTTGTAGAAGTAGTAAAGAACTGCCTTTTCTTCCTCCCCACAAGTCAAACTTCTGGCAGAGTCTAGATGCATTCACAGATTTCCTACTAGTAATCATTGTAAGCTAGTTAGTCGGGACGTTTTGAATCGCCGTTTTTAAAAGAGTGTGCAAACTAAATTCGTTCTCTATTCCTTGTGTCAGTTTTGCTCCCTTTTACAAAGGAAGTTTAGTCTCGGAAAACTGTAAGAGTTATGCAACAGGACAAGGTCGTCGTCTTCTTTTTAAAAGATCCTTCGTCTGTCATGTAATCATATTTTCGATATGTCATAGCGAAATTGACAGTTCTCAGCTGAATAAGTTGCATCCATAATCGACACTTTTAGCAATGTAATGTTTAGCCATTTAATGATTACTGATAACTTGCCACTTTGCCAATCGCATATTTTGCTTAACAAAAAAAACATGACAAAACATAACATACAGAAAATTATAAGGACAGCATTATATACTATTGGAGGGATAACGTTTGCAATATTGAATGAATTAAGACTTAAATTTATTACGTCATTTCTTCGTCATACCTAAGGCAACTGACGTGTACATCATGCGAACACTAATATTACCAAATGTTTCCCACCAATAAACAATTTGCATCTTCGGATTCAACAAATGCTACGAGAATGATCAAATTGTGCTTTTTGTGGTTTGCTGTATTTATGCCAAAAACAAGTTTGTAATAGGTCTTGGCTTTCCCTAGTCAGACTTCCCATCACTCTAGAGTACCCAACCATGGGTTAGTACTTAGGTAGTAACTCTGAAAAATTAACTATTACAATGGCAACATTTGACATAGCAACCATCAGTACCGTTAATATATATATATATATATGTGTGTGTGTGTGTGTTTGAATTTCATTCGGAATTTTTCTTTCAAACTTCGGCAACTGATATAGGAACCAAAATGGCACCCGCTCATGCGAATATGTTTATAGGAATTTTGGAGCTTGATTTACTTGTAATTTCACCTTTTAAACCGGAAATTTGGTTTCGTTTTATTGATGACATTTTTATGATTGGACTCATTTAAGGTAGCAACTGATGCTCTTTCTTGAATTCATAAATGCCCATCCTTGTATTAAATTTACTTGTGATTATTCTTTAAGGTCTGTTAATGTTTTTGATGTACAAGCTTTGACCTCCCAGGATGGTGGGATCGTTACTGATCTTTACACTGAGACTACTTATACTCATCAGTTTTTATTAGCTACAAGTTGCCACCCGAACCAACTTAACGCAGTATCCCTTACAGTCAGCCCTTACGGATTTTAAGAATTTGCTCTGTAGTCATGAGACAGTGCGTGAAAGGTGTCGCCAATTAAGTGACTACCTCGTAAGGTGGGGCTATAATAGGAGGAGGGTACAACAACAAGTGGATAGGGCCTTTGTTTTTCACCGTGCAGTACCACCCCGTTTTGCCGGATATTAAGGGGATTCTTTCAAAGTTTTTGCCACCTAAATCAGTCGGATAGGTTGAAGTTAGCTGCCCCCGCTGTCCCAGTTATGAGCTTAAGCTAGCCTCCTAATCTTAAAAGGCCCTTTGCCAGTCTTAACTTTAAGACCCAAATAAGGTTACTTCTAACATGGCTGTTGATCCTTGCCGTTGTTGTGCCAAGAATAGGTGTCAAATTTGTGGTTTACTTGTTTGCTCTGATTTTGACTTGAGCACTTCCTCTGGTAAGAATTTTAAATATAAAAATTCTTCTACTACTTGTGACTCACTCTGGTTAATTTACGTTATTTCATGTCCTGTTTGTCAGTTGCAATATGTGGGTAGGTCTTATAATTTTCGTAAAAGGATTAATGGGCACAAAAGTGATTTTAGACTTTATAGGGCTGGTACATCTAACAAATTATATATAAATATATATATATATATATATTTCAACTTGCAAAATAAACTAAATAATATTTCACCCTTCTTCCGGAGTGATGATATAAAAATATCTTACCGTGTAAATAACATCTGCACGGATTTCAGCTGTGTAAACAGTGTAAACAGGCATGTCTTTGTCCATTTACTACAAGTTGTTACTCTAGTAATTGTCACTGAATTCATAACATCAAACGTTACTCAAACATGTTTGGGTCTGGATTGACAGTCTGCATGTAAACGGAGATAATTTAACTTTCTTAGGTTGGTTCGCCATAACTGTCTAACAGAGCCAATAACGGAGATATGAAACTAGGATAAATTAGAATTTTATGGAATAACGTTTTTATATTGTAAAGAACGTTATGTACGACATTTGGTCTGACTGTTTCACGTCATAGTTTAAGTCTGGTATTTCCAATTCGTCTACAAGTAAAGCAGTGACAATTAACCTCCATATCTCATGCTAATGTTTTAATCAACTTTAATTTGCGTTTTCGTTTTCGTTTATGCAAAACAGATGTTCAGCTTTTTTGCCATCTGAATCGGTGTTACACAATGTAATATCCAGCGAAGGGCACCTTATCATGCTTGTATTTGGAAGATGTAAGGCCTTAGCATTCGACAATGTGTTAAACTGTACACAAAAACAGACAGTGTATGCCAAGGGAGAAGGTTTGGGTATAGCTATTCCATATTTAACCCCAGGGAAGGAAGATGCAAAAAGTGTAAGCCTTCAACTGGAACTGTTCGTTCCAGATGGTGAGGAACACATTGAGCCTAACGTTATTCTTCCTGCTCCGATAGTCGCCGACAAATTTGTCAGAGAAGAAAAAAGTAACAACATCGACATTCATTTCGAAAAGAATGACTTGAAACTACATCTAAAAGGAGACCACCCTCACCCCTATGTTTCACACGGAGTACAAGAGATTAAGGACGTGCAAAACTTTTGGAGGGAATTCCAAATATCTCGAACTGGACCTAACTTTTCCATTTGCGATCAGTTTCCGGGTCTTCAGGTTGATGTTTGTAAGATCTACAGGAATCCAAGGTATAACTCGATTCTGAAAGAAGCAGGAGCAAAGTATGTTTGTATTGGAAGAAACAGAATGATGTGAAGCAGTGTGAGAGCAATTTTTCAAGTCAAGTATATCTCACAGACAATAAAGGATCTTGTAATGCTTGAAGAATAAAAAAGGATTCTAGAAGCGTCAGTCGTTTTGGGAACTTTTGATATAAGACTTGTTTCTCCCTGCATAGAGTGACACACGTATTGAATAGCGATTTAAGCTTCCACTAGGCTTCGACTGACCTATCTCAAAAAAGTAAAGAAAATAAAAGGAAAAAACAAAGAAAACATAAGGAATGACGTCATCTGCATAATTTGCGTATTAATGAGCTAAAATTGACGTCATCGAAAATTGCATTTTCTAACGTTTCAATTGATATATAGTTTATGTAAAAATTTTCGTTTAAGTTAGGTTAAATCATGCATCAATTTTTATTCTCAACAAAGTGCATTTTTCAAAGAAAAAAACTTCTGATTGTTATACGGTAAGGTCCAATTAAGATAATCCGTGTGAAAGCCAAGAGGACTAATCTCCCAGGAATCCCGGGGGTTTCAACAAAATTGAGAGTAGTAAAATAAAACATATAACTGTCTACGGATGACTTTGAATGCGTTCTTAGTAGATCATCAAATCACAGTTTTCCTACTAACAAGTTAAATTTTCAATATGGATTTTCTACCTCTATCTGGACAGCTCGTTTAGCATAACTTCTTGCCAAACCTTGGATAAAATTACAGCCAAACACGACATTCTCACATGTCATTCCATGGGAAACAGACTGACTCCTTGTTGCACGTGCGAAAAGTAGTCGGGATTTGTTGGAAAAAGTGTCACTGTCCCAGGTTCTCTCGGCATAAATCCCAAAAGAAAAAAATATTTCATGAAAACGATAAACAAACATGGAATTTGAAAATCCATTACAGTAATGTTTGCCTCCATTTTACATAACATTTAACTATCTGCATTGACTACGCTTTACACAGACCTAAGATCGCAGTTTATCTAGCTTTTAATTATAGCTTAATTCCGTTGACCGGCTAGTCGATTTCTTTATGATTCAAAGTGTTTAAGAGGTTTTACAGGGTTTTGTAGTAGCCCCAGTCAGACATTTTTTCCTTGAGATAATAATTGAACAATACGCTTATTCAATACTTGGGGAAAATAACAACCTGTATCATTTCACTAGCATTTAACTTAAGATTTCGTTATTAAAATGATCGATTATATTAACATTTCAACTAAATTCAATGTTTTGGTCATTACTCTAAAAGTTGGGAGGGGAGCAAAATGACGCTTTTGTCCATCCTTTTTTTTTTTGAGAATAACAACACAGTCCCTCTACCCCGAGCGATATACGTCCACCACAACATGCATTAACGGCAATGCTACAGTGACTCCACTGTCATTTATGGGTACTGAGTCTTCGTAAGTGCACTGGGTGATGAGAGATATTTTAAATAGTACATTGTAGATGCTGAAATAGTACAATGTAGACACTTAAGTTTGAGAACGTAGTTTGGGTGACCTACAAGTGGTCTTTTGTTATGATTTGATATGCCAGAATATTCGAGAAATTTCGTTAACATCAAAGTATGTAGAGAAGAAATGAGAAATTAGATTTGCAACTCCATGGATTGACTTTTTATTTTGTGTTGCCATGTTTCAAATAGGCTCACCCTTTGATTGAGAGCTTTACTTACTGTTACACAATTTAAAGATTTTTTACTTACTGTTAAACTAATAATACATAAAAACATATTTGAGCTCATTAAAATATTGACCTTTTGATATTCGACATATGACTGGATGGTTATATGCAACATTTGTTATGTTCAGAATCAGGTACTTATCCAACAACTTTGATATTGATGAGACTTTGCGTGGGAGAAGTTAACGATTGACATTTTTTAAAATAGTTTGGCAAAGGTGACTCTTTAATGATATTTTGACTTTTGAACACTCATCTAAGCAACGAAAAGTAGTGTTAGATACAGGCAAGTATACCATAAAACATTTTTTAGCAAATTTGTTCTCTACTCGACGTTATTAAATACGTATACACGAGTTTACATGTTCAAGAATCTGCCCACCAAGTTTCGTTCCGTTAAGTATCGTTTTTTAATTTATTTATTTATTTATTATTTTTTTTTTTGCACGTGAGGGACGTATTTATACAGAATGAAAAACTGAAAATTAATCGACGTACGTTAACAAAAGAAACCGAATGAAGATAGATGAATTTCCTAGTCTGGTTCCTCCAGTTTCAACTTCATACGGCTTACGTTTGACGGTTTAGGAGGAGTTCGTGACACATTTTTGTTTTCAAAATTTAGGAAAATCTGACTTTTACCCACCTTTTGCCCTTTAAATCTGACAACAGTTGGCAACGATAAAACTATTTTAAAAGTTATTTTATTAGTCCTAGCATACTTTACGGTTTTATTAATTTGTTCTAGCATACTGATAAACAATTTATCAATAAGCCTCTAACAACTCTCTTGAGGTACGGATAGGTCTCTCTAGTCACTATTGCAAGTAACCTTTGTAAAGGTACGCAATTTTATGTTATGCTATTTGGTAACTCAGATGCACTCACTAGAGGTGTAACTTATACTAGAAAGCACGAAGTTATACTGTAACAGTGGCTTGCGAAAGGTTTTTATTTTTTTTTTAGTTCATACTGAAGATCTTATTCAACCCATTTACTTCCTCTCGCCCCCTCCCCACCTTGTGTAAGTCCTTGAAAATTTTAACAAACTTTGTAAGTGTTATCTTACCAGGCCCTTGATTAAAAAAAAGTAATACGGATCTCAAGTTTGATATTAGTAGCACCGTTGCATGACAGATTATAATTTACATCAATCTTAACCCTTTTTGAAACTGGCTCAGATGCACTAATATACTATTACGTTTCATTGCTTGGTGGAGAGGAGTAAATTAAGATTTAGATGTACGTTCGTGTGTTTTTAGGAATCTTACAGACAATAGACTACGTTGCTAAAGAATAACATCATTATAAAGAATTACGATTTTAAATGTAGCTCTAGTGACATTCTACTGTCTACAGAATATACGGGCAGGAGCTTTAATGTTTGTACCACCACATTGTAAGGTTCCCATGACAGCAGTGTCTTGCAAAATGTGCATAAAATCATTGAAATTCATAACGCTCTTTTTAATAGGTAATTTTCATATCAAACTAAATTCCGAAATATCAGGGTTATAAAAGGAAAAGAAAGAGATAATAAAATTTAAAGCCTATAATTTTACGCTCGATACTCTTATCTAACATGTTTATTGGGCATCATAAAGATATATCTAACACAGGAATTTTGGTAAAAATGCTTGTAATATTTTTTGAAGCTTTTTACAAAATTTCTTCCGAACATTAACCTACAGTAAGGAGTAAGGTGGGCTGTTTAAAAGTCAGATAATGTTTTTCTTAACTTCTTTAATTCAATCGGTTGTATCAAACTTATGTTTACCTGGCTGTGTGGAAAAGACTGGATAGAAAGATTCATGACTACTTTTTTGTCTGCACATACCAAATTCTCAAATGGTAGAGTTTTTTTCACAGTGGGGGGGGGTCGGTGCCAGAAATTACCCTAAATGCAGAAAATACTGATATTAAAGGCAACAAGTCGTCACCAAAAACCGTGTACCCACTACCACTTTGCTTTTTTCTCTCACTTTTCTGATTGGTTGAAATTGTTGTGGACATATTAGATTGCGTGCAACTTGTTTTAGTCGATTTTAATTGCAATCATATTTAATATTTCCGGATGATTTAACTACTGCTTTATCATTTAACGATGTTTTCATGTCACAAATATAAAAGCAAATAACGTGTTCAAGAAAATGCATACATTTTGAGAAAAAAAAGATGAGTCCCAATTTATGTACCTGGTAAAATAAAACCGGTAACACCGAAGATAAACGGTTGCCCCTCGAGACAGAAACCGGTATATCACCTGATGCTACTCCTACTTCGTGTACACGTGTGTAAATAGCCTACATACGATTTGTGCAACAGTACGGTCAACAATACAAAACCTACTGGTAGTATTGTAGAGCCAGACTCCAACACGTACACGCTCGTCACCCAATGAAGGTAAAAGCGAGCTACAGATTCACTCCTTCATTACAACCCCAAAAATGTAAGTAATGATCGATCTGTAGGTAGGAATGTTGAAAGTTATTTGCATCCGAAGAAACTTCAATGCCATTGCATAAATTCAAGCGTTTGGTTCCTAATATTTGCAAGGTGCGGTGACGATCCAAGATCTTGAAAGTTCCGGAGCACGCGGTGACAGTGTAACCGGGCCAGCCGTACTTCAGGATAGACATTCAATGTCCATTGGTGGTAGTTTTTGCAATATCTTTTTGTAAAAGAAAGGGGAGGACAACGCCCAAACGCCCACAGGTAAAGTTATTCTTCAATTATTAGACTCTGAATGGTTTGCCAGAAAATCTGAACTTTGGTTTATAGGCTAAAACTGAAAATAATATGTGGAGTATGCCATGCAGACTGCTTTGGCAGGCCACCTTGGTCGTGTAACATTAGTTACACCCACACAAGTTTTGCAAGACAAGAGTAATGTTCAATACTTTGTTATGGGTTCTTTATGTAGGGCATAAAACTTACAGTAGCACGAAGGGGTAGACATTTCAACCCATTGTCTCTTACAACTGGGACGATTCCAAACTTGGGCCCTTCACTCTGGGACATACATTTATTGCACAATCTACTAAGTAGAGTAGATTGTATGATAATTAACTTGGAATTTTGGATTTTTTTATGTAGACAAGGAAGGACCATTGCAAACAACCCAACAATCCGATTCACAGATGAAGGGGGTTGATAAGCTTGCAAGCTCCCATTCAGGATAGAATTAACCCTCTTGCTAAATAAAGAGGTCACATTCTGTATAGAAGAGTATCAGTACGTACTGTCCCATTTACCTCCACCGTCCCTCTTACAGTTGTAAAGCAACACTTTTTTTGTTGAAACTAGGACAATTAGTGGAAAAGCTTGGACACCGAGATGGCGTAGTTCAAACCAGGACAGTCCCTGTCAAATTAGGATGGTTGGAGTATTTGCGGAGAGAGAGTATGAAAAATTTTTCTAATTTTATATGGGGGTTTTAATGTGACCAATAAAGAAGAAGAGTTCACAAAATCCAAAGTTCGCTAGACCCAATACAACTTTCAATTGAATCCTATAAACATTAACCATAGTCCTTACCCAAACCTTAAACCTATCCTAAGCTAATCCTTACCGTAATACTTAACTTTATTCTGTTTCAGACCTTAACCCTTACCCTGATTCTAACTCAAAGTAGATTTTCGTTTAAGGGGATCTTTAAGGTCTTGCAAACGTTTGCACCAGTAAGCCTTCAGTCAGCTGAGCATCCCTCCCCTCCCCTACCCCCACAAAGCATTTAATTCCCTTTGGCGATCCGAGCGACCTCAACGTTTTACCTGACTTTGTTTTCCAGGTAATTAGATTTTTTAATTCAAAAAAAAAAAAAAAAACAATGGTCAGACTCTCTTCAATAAACCTCTTTACCTCTTTAAACCTCTTTAAAAAAAAACCTCAATACTTTTGGCACATTTGCATGCTTAATAATAATGTTGGGTTTTCTTATAGTTCTGCCTTCAATACCATTTGAGAAATTGGCCCCTGGTGTATTCTGCTTTGTGGGGAGATGTCATTTGTAAGGAGAACTAAGTATAAGGCTATAGATCTAGTTCGCATTACAGACAAGCTGGGGCCAAGGTCCCGTGTTGTTTTATAAAGTAGGTCAACATCATTCTCAGTTAGTCCATAAACATAATTAGGGTGTGACTTGTTCATTATCCTACTAACCACGGAGCTAGTCTATATACTTCACATATGAGCTTATATCAGTTCAAAAATTACAGAAACCCCTGAATGTTCTTGTTTAGGAACATTGACTGGCATATTGAACCTTCCTTTTCAGGCGAGTTCACAAATTCCTTTAGGTTAATGTCAAAAGTTTATCAGATCATGGACCTACACGCTCCATGGTCAGATGCACTATGAGCTTGCTTTTATAAACCTTCTGGAATTTTGGGCCCTGAAATAAAGGTACAGTACCGTAAATGAAACATTTCAAGTGATTAAAGCTAAGGTATTGAACAGGTTTGTTTTCTTCTTTTTGTGGACAGGCTCATACAGAAATAATACAAGGAGTTGAAGGGCATGTGATATGAGATACTGAAGCTTTTGGGGTGGAGGGTGTATGGAGTGTGTGTGTGTGGTAGGCCTGTACATGTTGTCTGACAAGGTAGTGCACTGAAGGGGTACAAGTAGACAAAATGTTCTGCAAGGGGGGGGGGGAGATGCATTATAATGAGTCAAGGTGATAGTACTATGTTAATATTTTGGAAGGTGGATTTTTAATAATAGATGTTACAACTGAGAGATATAATGAGTATTGTAGACTTCCAGGTAAGGTTGTATGAAACCATAAAATTGTCATCTTTTCTACTTGAGTTTACCAAACGTATCCAAAAGAAGTACATCAAATAATATAAATCAGTATTTCTGTATGTGTAGAACGTTCCTCAACATTACGGTACCATACTGGGCTTGTGGCTGCAATGAAGTGGAATGTCAAACAGAGAGGATGGTCAGGTTTTACAGAGAATTTCTGATATGGAAATCCTAGTTGTCAGTTATAATTTTTATAAGTGCGCACAAATTACGAGAGCCTGCTTTCCTTACATCCATGTATAATACTGTAGCTAAAGAATGCATGTACAAGATTTTCTGTATTTCTTGTTGCCTACAGTACTATGGCAAGCCAAACCAATGATATACAGAAAGCAGCTCATGCAAGAGCTGGTGCTTATCCAGGTCAGAAGTTTATCACAATATCTGCACAAAAATGTGTCGCTGCTGACGCTGTATGTCTCCCTGCAGTGGCGGATCTACGATTGAAAGGGATGGGGCTGACTAACTCAATGAGAGAAAAGTTTGCACCTACGCTGATCGTCCAATGTACGAAGCCCTGACTTGGAAGATTGGTGGGTCTAGAAATGATGGGTCTTGAAATCTAGACACTTGTCTAGACACTTACATGGTATTTCCCGGTATGTGGCAATCAAAATAAGCATAAATATTGCACTGCAGCTTTAGGACAGTCTCCAAAAGAGGAGAGTGGTGCAGAAAGAGTGTGGTTGCTTAATTCAGAATCCCCCTCCCCCTGGATCCATGCTGAGTACCCCCATGATGAAGCCCGGTGCTTTCACGTTTGAGTTACAAGTGACATGGTCATGCAATTTCAAACTAAATATTTGTGTGCTTTACTGTTTCTTTTCTGTGTTGTACTTTTCATACAAACATCAGAGTACTGTGATGACTGACATGTTTTGAGCAATACTGCCTCAAAATGTTCGGTGACCTGGATAAAATTTGCTTTTGCTACAGGCATTAGTCAGTTTCTGCTTTATACCTACTGTAGGGGCACTGGCTACTAACACCAAGGGCACGCAAGACCGGGCATGAAGATAAATCCAGTTTTACTCTTACAGCAAGAAAATTGTTACTCTGTACATGGGTGCAAAAAATCAGTAATTTTGAAAGCTTCTTTGCGGGGACACTGTGGTATTTGAAGAAAAATGTGTAAAACTGGGGAGAAATTTGGCTACTTTTGTACATGAAAACATGTTTAAAATGAGAAATTTGACTTGCCTGCCCGGATAACAATGTATATTGCACCTTTTTGTGATCCCTACCTCTGAACCAAAAGCCCCTTAAACTGTTTCGGAAGGGGTCAATTTCCCCCACAACCCCACCAGCACCAAACTCTGAGACCTAGTGCCGAGAACACTTGTTGGGGATATTGGGATCTGCTTGAGGGATAAATACTTACATTTTCTGCAGTGTATGTCTGCAGATGAGGATAGAAACTATGCAATTTTTCTTGACTTTCTTTATTAAACCTTGGTTACATAATTATGTCAAGAGAACGACTACAAGGGGTCTCAGTACAGCTTTATCTGAGGCAACCAAAACAACTGTCTAGACTACACAGCCTGCAGTACCGGAAAGGGGGCAGCGTTGCTGCTAGTCAGCCGGCATGGTGAACACCATACTGGAACTGTAACATGTGTGTCACAATACCGAACATTGAACGCCTGTGCCACAGGCTCGAAGAAATTTAATCCACATGCCTAAGGCATTCAGAGATAATTGTATAAAACTACATCTTGCCATTGAACAGAACGCAAGAAATTACGTCTGTGACGTAGGAATTAATGGCAAAATGATCACACATGAATTAAATATTTAGAAAAAGCTCTTTGCAATTAAGTGCTAAACTCAAATTTTGCTTCTCATTTTTTATCCATATCAATATTTGTGAATTTTCCGGTTTTCTGCCCATCCTCCTTTTGAAAAATCTATTAATATTATGATGACCAATTGATAGAAGGCAGTGGTTAACAGTTTTTTGCTGTGTCATCTGCAATTGTTTTGATCAATTAAGTAATTGCCAAATGGCCTCACAGTGACAGGTGATAACTCGATTAATCGCCGTATCAAAAGTTTTAGAGAAACTAATCATGTTTTGCTACGTATAAGAAATGAGAAAAAAATGATGTACTGCTATTACCGAAATAACATGCGTAAAGAGAACAAAAGAGTGTTGGTAGGGAAAACAAAATGTTATCTCCCCTTGCCAGAGAAAGAAGTTAAAGATGGACAGTACTGTCTGTACAGGAAGTGTTCTCACCCGGAAAACACTCACAAGACTAATGTACTGTAGCTACAGTGTGATCTAGAGCAACTTGTTTGTGGTCAACATTTAACGTCTTTCATTCACTTAGTAGATGTAACGTTAGGTGTAACGAACCGTAGTTTGGCAATAACTGAATATAAGATATGTTTTGCTATTTTTTAGTTGCCCAACAAATCCTGTTCCCCGATGATTGACCAAATACATTAAGAGGTGTTCCTTCTGTCCGGTGTTTCCGATCTGCTATATCAGTGCTGACTATATTTCCATTGAGGTAAAACACTTGACATTTCAACAATCAGTGGTTCTGAAATATCTCATATAAATTTTTGATGAGTTTCACTGTTCTTTTTACTCCTTTGCAGATGTCAAGCTGTTCCTCCCTTCAGAACCTGTCCTACAACATGTAAGTGACAGCGATGAACATGTTAACTCTTTGGAAGAACAAAATGTTTTAGCATTTAAAGAAGCTTAAACATGTGAAAAGAAACAGACGGTATCTGCAGGAATTGAAAAATTATCAATAGCAATTCCAGATTTGACCTCAGGGTAGGGGAACACAGGAAACATTAACCTTCAAATGAAAACCTTTCCCAAAAAGATTAGACAGGAAATCCAGCCTAGGTTAATGCTTTATGGCGGTTCCACACAAATATAGATCTGGCTTGAGGCAGCTTCGCACACAGCGCCTGTGTTAAGATTCGCAGCTAATGAAACAGACTCGAGCAAGTTTGGTGTCTAGTGACCAAAGCAAAACACTGGCTGATATGGTTTTCCATAGTTGTACCAAGGGGGAGTTCGACGACGATTAGCATCAAAATTAACAAAAATTTCAAAAAAAATGGTTGAGTGTCAACTTAAAATTTTGCCCGTGTTTCAGGAACTTTAAAATTATAAATACATTTTGTGGACATTATTTAGTCAAACAACCGTCAAATTAAGGACTGTACATACAGAGTCCTCGAAAAGTGTCGTATACTGTTAACCTTCATTAGTGCCCATGATACACAGTGGGCTACTAAATTTACATGCTCAGCATACGATACAATTATATACCCCGTTACGTACCCTAATAGCATCTTATATGACATTTTATTAGTAATTAGTAACTGTTTTATAATAGTAGAGAGTGCAAATCAATGTATTGGCCATCAGTAAGTCCAAAAGGGAAATTGGTCAGCGCTTTATTGCCACTCTTGTAATTACCCATACACCTCTAACTTCCTACCAATCTACTCGTTAGGGTGAGTGTTGTAAAAACGGTTGCGCTGAATTAAGAACGAGAGCGGAGTAAGTGCAGTATAAGTTGTACCGCAAGAGAGTGGGGAGGCGCCCATATAGTCAGAGGGTCGTTTGTCCCCCACCCACTCCCCCGACGGACTCAAATTGCCAGTCGGAGCCCTCTTTAGTATTCTTCTTACTTCAAAGCACAGGTCATCCCCCCCCCTTCTGGCCAAATTCGTTAGCTCTGCCACTGTCGCAAGAGCATTAGAATTACGTCATGAAGTATCAGTTTGTACAAGATATTCCGACTGCAGTCCGACTTGTACAAACTTCGAAATACATAATTGCAAACGGTCAAAGATATGGCACTTAAACTTTTTAGTATCCGGTTGTATACCCTCCCACACCACTCCGTTTTTTGCATTTAAATCGTTGTAAGGGGTGTTAATTAGAGCCCTCTACTAGTGCATCTAAAATGGCCTATAAATACTATAGAAAAGAGTTATTCAATCAATCTCCCTATATGTTACTCCTGTTCCCATCATGCATAACTTCAAATCAGAAACTTCAGATAAAACCTTCCGTCGCTCCTAAATGCGAAAATTATACTTTTAAGTACGTGTTCGGTAGAAAGACAATACAATACACGAGAAAGTACCTGATCCTAGCCACTGGTCTAAGAATTAAATGAAGCTTAAACTGAAGAAAACAAATACATGTAAACATTACGAGGACTTGAAGATTAGAACTCTGCAACGTGTTCATTAAATGCTTCGTAACATTTTGCCTTTCACGACTATTGCTTTGGAAAGCTGGACAAAAATCGGCTTACCTGGCCCATTCTATCCCGCAATGAATATCTTTTTTACCAAAAAAAAAGAAAAAAATCGAATACAGTATTGAAAAGAGAGGAACGTAAAGTGCTTTCAATAAATTTCATACAGCGCACGTTTACACATTCGAATAAAATGGTGCTTCAAAAAGATAAGCATAGGAAAATACACAGCGAAAAATGAAAAAGTTCAACCAAGCGAGCTTTATTGCAAGAGGTTACTTATAAACCTTCAGTATAAATTCCCAATCCCTTTGTAGCTTGATCGGCGAGATAAACATGTTTTAATGTTCTCATATAGACCCCTTGCTGCAATTGCATTCAGAGACGCTTTAACACGTCATGACATAAAAACACTTGTCAACAATAGTTGACTTTTCAGGAACAGATATTCCATATTTGACTTCAAAAGAGAACGCAAATAAACATGACACTTCAACAGTACCTCTTCACGCCAGAGTTTGATTGACAATTACATTCAGACAAATCTATTTCTCTCTACACCGAAAATTGCCGAGAGATTTGTTAAAAATAAAACAGGGCACACAATCGACATCCAATCTGAAAATTAAAAATAGCAGCTGCATCTTACACAATAACACCATTGCAAACGATATTCACCACATTGAAGACGTGAAAGAGTACCAAAACGAATTTCAAATGTCTCAAAGTGTTCCTGATTATTCTAGCTGCAAATAGTTTCCAGATATTCAAGTAGAACATTGCGACATCTGCTTGAGGAATACCTTGTATAATGTTGCAATGGAAGGGGCAGGAACCAACGTCTGCATGTTCTGGGCACCTACTGCGGATTTAAAGAACCAGAGGGGTATTTCTGCGTAAAATCCAAATTGGAAACTTTAAATCCTCCTCCTGCTTGATGATGATCAGAAAGTCCTGAAGGCGGCAGTTCGCCGGGATACTTTCAAAAGTGGACTGACTACCCCTGCAACAATAACTTAAAAGACGGATAACCCCACCCAATTCACCTTATGTAAGCAACATTGCACTTTATAAATTATGGGTAGGTAAGCAAACACTCCTTTTAATTTCGTGTATTCTATGAGCTCATAGCCTCCGATAATTAATTGGTCATATGGGTACATAATGCATGTGTCTCGTTTCGTAAACTGTGTACTGTGACCAACAATAACTCCGATATTTCTTGTTGAAATTCTTTAGTGACAAATATCGTAAGTGTATCTGAAAGCAAAATTAGAATAATGTAACTATGACTTGACGCCAATGGACATGCCCAGTTAAAACTAACAACTGGCTTATGCAGTTCATTTAATGGGAGTGGTCAGGATTAAGGTGTCATGTCATGGTTTATACACGATACCAGATTCTTTCCTTTATTGTGTAAAAATTGAAAGGGTTATCTAACCAAGGGCTAATCTATGGATAATCAACTAAATTTGATGAGTTCCATGACTCCCTCCAAAAGAGACCGACAGTCCTGATGGAAAAATACACCAAATGATCTACAACACAAAAAAGGTTAAAGGGTGTTAAAATTCCTGCAGTGAATATAATGAAAAATTGACAGCTGAAATCACAAGGCAGGACTTCAGGTTACTGTTTAAGGTGGGGACAAAGAACTCGGAACATTTAGAAATAAACTAGAAATAATTGAAATATTTCTCGTAAATTGGTATTTAATGTAGTTGGGCCCATCGTAAACCACTACTTTATGTTTTCGTTACCGTTTTGTATGTACTTATTATGCGACATGTTGTACACACACAAACAAATCATTGTTAGCATACCCTGAAAATGTAATCTCGTTGAACTGTGTACAGCTGAAATGCCTGCAGTGGGTTAGAGATACAACCATTCATCAAAACGTTAGTCATATGCAAAGTTAGACATTTGAATCGTTTCCTTTTTGGATATAAGTTGCTTAAGTTATCTTTTGGCGGTTTACTAATGCATAATTATGGTAATTAACGTACATAGCTTATCTAGTAATGATCTACTGAGCAAAACTTGGCTGAAATGTAGATGGTAGATGTTGCTAGTCTCGATTTGTTGTAGTAGTAGCATATCGTTGCTAGTAGAAGCCAATGGAATTTGCAGTTTGTACATTAATAAGTACGTTCGTTAACTAACATCATACAATACCGTTATGCATTTTATCTAAAATTATCACTGTTCCAAAGATATCGATTTTTTAATCAATCAATTTTCTGCAGTTCGTTCTTTGCATTTAATTTGTCTAGTGAAAATAATTTATTTTTCATTATGTCAGAAATACCCTTTCATTTTTACCAGGTTGCAGTATTTGAAAACCTTGCCATCATACTCATTCTGGTCATTGCTTCAATTAATACCGCTTTGCATTCATTTGAGAAACTCTCCTGCGCCGAACTTTGACGGCACAAAGGTCTCTGAAATTGGATTCAGCTTATACTTATATCATTTTTAAGTCTTTGTTGATTTCTACTGAAATTCAACAAAGAGTTTAAATTGCGGGTATCTTACAGTCAGGTTAAGATTTCGGAAAAAGAATGTCCTTCTGCCAAAATTAGCAATGACTTTTGGATTGAAATGTTCTGAGCACTTGGTTGATGCTGCCTTCATTATGTTGTACGATACTCTCAAAGAATCGCTAAGGCGGTTCGGAAAAACGAGGTTCGGATACATAGGGTTTTACCGAAAAAAGTATGATGGGTGATATCTTTGTGCAGTAAGTTGGTTACTTGTGATAAAATCGTAGCAAACAATAATTATTTTCTCTGTTCATTGTGTGAAAGCAGCTGAAACGATTTCGATGATTCTCCAGAATAGACATTCACGTAAAACCCTCTTGGTTATTTACTCTGGAGCAATACATTCCTGTTGCAAGTGACAGTAAACAAAAAGTACTGTGCTTACAATAGGAATTTACCCCTCTCCCCTTCTAATTTATTGGGTTAGATTTATACTCCCAACAGGTATTGGCTAAATTACTTGCTCTCTTAATGTTGACTACATAGACAAATATAATTGGAGTTAAAACCGAAAGATTCAAAAAGTTACCAGTGAGGCTGCAACATTTTACACCAGAAGCCCTAAGCCACGATTGGCTATCTGGTGCGGCCCGTAACTTTTCGAAATATTTTCAAAGCCCCCACATTCTAACACAGCATATATGGTCTCAGTAACAGACGCATATGATCTATCCTCTCCATGCAAGTGCCTGACTACCGGTATTAATACCATATTAAATATGAGAAAATAGCAAAAAGGGACCAGCTATTTATGCACATATTTGAACCAGCAACCACAGAGAAACAACAGTAAAACTTTGAAAGACTTTCTGTAGTTTATATCAACATGATAAGTAATTCCATGTTAGACAGGCAGGAATATTATTATTCCAATGTAACCACCGCTATGTGGAATACAGTCGACACTCTATAAAGAGATATCTACAACAAGGCGGAATGCCTGATATCGAAAATACAGACATCTTCTAGTCTTATATAAAACTCGCTAGAAATTGGTGCTCAAAATTCCTTAATGTTCCTGATTAACTAATATTCCTATCTGAAGGAGATCTAAATCAAACATATTATAAAGGTGTTTCAAATGCCATACGAGGGCAGAAAATACAACCGTTTACACAGAGGGTTTTCCTGACACAATATTAAAATAAGTGCACACATCATGATTTAAACATTGTGCATGGTCATGATTTAACTAGCTCTGAGTTTATTTAGAAGGCCTACTTCGTTTCAAAATTTGCTGCGAACGTATCGAATGTGACCTCCATATTAGGTAATTAAATCGGGAGCGTTGTCTGAAATTAACTTTGCAATAAACAGTTTTGTAAATAATTCAGGACAACGTTTCAAAGCTCAAACGTTTCAAGATGGACTTTGCTGAAGTAAATATTTGAATTGTAGGCCGATGGAATTAAAGGAAATAAACTGAAAATGAAATACGTTATTTGTTCTTGCACGAACCCCTATGCTAATGCCCTAACCCTATAGACATAATAAAGAAAAACCTAGTAGATATTATTGGGCAGTTAACTGGTTCATTTGTATATCGGTCAATGAATCGAAAAAGGTAAAGAATTTGACAACTTTTCAAGCCATGTTACAACCTTTTTGCTGTACTCACAACCACAGCGGATCAGATAACACATAGAGAGGATCATGATATAAATTTTGTAGGGAGAAAAAACAAATTCAGCGCTTTAAAATATACCAGAAACTCATTTAAATTTTAAATCGACGTATTGTTCATGTTGCCAATTTATGTTATTGAAAACTAGATATATCGTAGCTTTCTTACTGCATCAAGAATTACGTTTTGAAATGTTCTTCTTTCGATAGAAAATATATATGAACAACTACAAAATGTTCTTGTTAAATAAAAATCAAACTAAATAGATGGTATTTAATTAAACAACGGTGTAGCGAAGGTTCTTAAAAGTTACCTACACAAGATATACACCACATTGCACATGTGACAGAAATCAATTATGATAAATGCAACAAACGGTTATTTGGCCATTTCTACAATTTCATAGAACGTCGATTGTTAATTACTTCTTGTTCCACATATACAAGAAAAACAGGGTTTTAAGAAAAACTCAAGAAATAGTCTGCGTGAGCTGGCAACACTGCCAACCTCACACTAACACTGCATATGCGATGATGTAACAAATGTACAGATCTATTCGCAAACGACTGTTTCCAAATTGTTTAGTTTCGTTTTTGACATCGAGATTAAATTTTTAATTAAGATAAGATTAGGGAAATGAAAGATTAAAATATGATGGTTGGGTAACAGTCACAGGGGCGGATCCCGGATTTTGCCAAAGGGGAAAAGAGGTGGGGAACTTACACCGTGACGGCAAAGTTCCACCATACGAGCGTCGAATGTACAAATCCTCTATGAAGGGGAGGGGTTTAGGGAAATTTTGAAATTAGTAGTTTGTCCGTGCACCTTGCAATCAACATAAATGCACAAGCAAATAAGACTTTTGCGCATTACGGGTGCTTTGAAGTATGTCTACTTCAATTTCGGAATTTTCTGAGCAGACAGTTGGGTTATAATTACAATACCAGGACAAAATAGGATCAGCGACCAACTGTAAAAATGAAAATGAAGAAGAAAAAACACCTTGCGTTGAATTGGTTAACTTATTTTTGCCAATTTCAAGATGAAAATGTTAAGTGTAAAACTCCTGTCGTTATGCGGCACGATAAACCTTATTTTATTCAACATCAATGGAGAATTTTTCAAGTATTTTCCTAAGTTATGCTGAAAAATGAACAATAGCTTTTGTTTCAGCATTATTTGGATATGAAAAATGAAGATAGTCATTAGGAAAGTTTGATCTAAAGTATCTAAACAATAGCAATAAAGATACCTGTCAACCAAATTCTGATACCAGAAAGGGATCGAACCACTTTGAAGTATGTATCGTCTAACAGAGTCGGTTGTCGCGTTTTCCTCCTTTCACCTCCCTACTTATACTGGGCCCTGGACGATTTCACTAACCTAGGCAATCAGTAGAATGGAAACTGAAACGCTTCCAGGAACACGTAAACTACACAGAATAAATTCACATATTACGCAGTTGCTGTTTACCAGCAATACGAAAATTGTTTACTAATGAAATTATGCGGCTGAAAACGCAAGATTTGATTATATAGAATAAGCTAAAAGCCAGCAAACTCAAAAATAGGATTACAACTAAAACAATAGATATGATACAAATTTCCCTGAGCTTTATAGAAGTTTGAATCTGTATGGGTGAAGAAGTGGTATTTTCTGCTATACACAAAGGTTATCGGAGGGTCATTAAAGGTGGTCGCCTCTCTGTGAAGATCAGCTACTGTTTAGAACAAGACTTTTTAAGGTTGTAAAATTGGATCTAGTATCAGATAATATTAATGCTTTGGCCATTGTTCACTTCTTATTTACAGTGCTACAATGCAAACTTTAACACACTTCTCATTGTAGTTACTGTAAAAGCTTCGTACAATTTTTACTACTGATATTAAAACACTTTTAAGATTTTTAAAAGAACTTACTTCTACCATTGGTAGCAAAAGTGCGATATTCTCTTCATAGATTACTTGCATAAAAAGGCCAGTTATCTCTTTTTCAAATACTGGAATTATTCTTGAGACTGAAAAACATGTGCAAAAAGTTATATTAAAAATCGGTGTGCTGAATCAGTCAAGTAGATCAGTCGCGAGCATTTTCACTCTGAGAGAGAGAGTAGACATACTTTTTTGGTTTATTTCTCATCTACAAAATGCCTCTTGGAGGACAACGTAACTTACAGCCGACCATTCAGTAACCCTAATATCATTATAAGTACCTTTTTTCATTAATTCGTTACGTGTTATGTGCAACCCTTAGCTATTTCAATGCTTCATTTGATATGCAAAGCTTACCCATGAAGGTCGAAATATGATTGGTTCTCGTGTAGCAATCAATTTGAAAGCAGCTGCTATGTGAACTAACTTTAATCCCTCGAGTGCGTTATCACACATGTTAAGAGTCAGCTCCGATTATGGAGTGAACCAAGCAAAGGAACGACTTTGTGTTTATAGAACGAGAAGCCAAACAATAGTCACGTAGACAAGTAAAAACATAAAACAAGTTAGACAAAGCAGATCTCTATCAGAAATGTCTCACAGCAAGTAATGGACGGTCACTAAGTTTTCAATGTTACATAATTTCTTTAAACATACTCTGAAATCATGGCAGCGCTGACATTGGTTGCCGTAGCTGTGTTGTCGTCAGTTGTACTTTGCGAAAGGCATGACGTTAAACTCTCCCAGGTCTACTTTGACGGGGGTTTCATGTTCTTTCCAGTGAAACGAGAAAAACTGCAGCGACGTCTAAACGAAATCAACACCAAGCTTGACAATGGTGAGTATACTAAGTAACATGTAAACTTGGGTTCATAATTAGTTTAAGCTTCAATTCATTCATAAATGGATATTATAAGTTTTTTCCTTGTTGTCTCTGTATGGTAAAAGTTATGAATTTTTTGTAGATATTAAATCTCTCACATATATGTTGCAGGAATCCAGACAGGTGGAACTGCCTTCGCTAGTGAATTTGCAAACGACACCAAATTTGGAATGCAGAACATTTCTTAATTCTTTAGGCTGTGAAAAGAAAAAATAAAGCCCGCCAAAAGTTTAGCAAAATGACACATGCTTTTCAAATGAGTTGTGGGAGTAGGATTAGCGCACCCCCTTTGGATCATTTACTTGCTGAGAGAAAAAATGTGCATTTCACTTCTGTGAACTCTGTTGTCATAGACTAGGTAAAATATCGAATAACAATTATATTTGAAATCAGATTTTTAAGTTATTCAATTTTATATTCAAGTTCACACTTAGCACTCCTTGTTAAGTTGGTAGAAAAAAAATAGTTTCACTGTCTTTTACTTTGATTGCTAAATGACCGTCAGCTGGTAAACGTTTCAAATTTGAGAAAACTTTACAAATTCCAGTTTCTATGTTTTCTACTAATTTACCAAAGGCCTTTACACTTAGAAAATATCAATTTACATTGAAAAGGAATGTAATATATAAGTACCACAAATTATCGGTCGCAAGATAAGGAATTCGAATGACTGAAAATTTGTCCCTGTTGTGATTATATAGTTACCTGGAGAAAAGGATTTAAATGCAGTCCGGTCATTTTTGTCTTTCTGTAGAAAAATGGTTCGCAATGATGGGAAAATTAAGGTAGACTTCGAGAAGAGCATAAGAGGAAACTGTCTTCGGATATTGAGAAGTACTGGGTAACAGTTATTTACAGTGTAATAATTAATTCCTAATTGAAAGCATACAAACGTTGCAGCCTCGCCCATTTGAAGATGAAGTTTTAGAAATATAACACACAAGTCGTCAGACTTGCAAGACTGTTGCATCTTAAGGGCATTCAGATGAAAGATTATCTCATTCAAATCAACACAAAGAACAAGCAAGTGCATTTTTTTGCTTCATTTTCAAAAAAAAGGTAGCAAGATTATTTGCATAACAGGAAATAATGCTGAAAGTATATAAGATTTAAAAATAGAATAAAAAAGAAAGAAATCTGGTACACTATCTTTCAACATTGTACATATATAATGCCCCTATAAAAAAATTACAAAATAATAGCGAAGGATATAACATCCATTAAAATAATCAGTATCAGTTTAATGAATAAATTAATAGTCTTATATAGCACTTGGTAATGTTGGAAACCGGGAGGACATTTGAGTAATTTAAGAAGAGAGTTCATAAAAAGTAAGTAAAAGGATATATCTTTCTTATCAATATATCAGATTTTCCGGCTAATAAACAACCATGTTCTATTTAAAATGAGGTAGACTGACACCAACACAACAAATTGGCCATTTTAAAAATGGTCAGGTGTTACTTTCCAAGTTTTGCCCATAGTTCAACAGTTCACTTGAAGGAGTGGTCTCGAAGACATAATAATTGACACAAACATGTTTCAAAGTGTTAAGGATTTCAGAGACTTGAATAACGGACACCGACGTCTTCGATTTAATCAACAAAACAAAAAAATGTATTTTCTTCTTCTATGTACAAGATCAGTCAATTTCTGTTACTTTCATCTCCAAAACAAAGTTTCAGTT
>WURT03052753.1:2428-14188 GCA_009936505.3 Holothuria glaberrima
CCCTTGCGTCGACCATCTCTAATCACCCATCGACCATCTCTAATCACCCATCGACCATCTCTAATCACCCATCGACCATCTCTAATCACCCATAGGAAGTCTTGGGGAGGGCAAAAACTTGACTGTTACAGAAATCACTCTTCTTTGCTCCTAATAACTGTCAACAAAGACAATAAAAATACCTATACGGACATCAAAATAACCCCTGTAAACTTTTAAGGGACAAGTTTGCTGGAGAAAAATTGAAAAAAAAAAACCCTCAAAAAATTTGAACCCTCACTTCCAAATAAACATGTAGCTATAATGTGAAGAGTACATGTAGCTACAATCCTCAACAAAAGTACATGCATATGGGACAAACCCCGCTCCCCGTATCAATGTTGAAGTCTCAGAACACACTAAGCTGCAGCAACATTGGACATGGGAATGGGGATGCAGACAGAGGGATGGTGATTTCACTGTTGCTTGTTTGGCTTGTTTGTCCCATCATTTTTGTCAAGGATTGTTGTATCACCACTCTCAGGTATGCCCCCAGCTTATTTGAAATACCACTTGATATCATGATTACTTTTTCAAGATGCCTGAAAGATTCATTTCACAAATTAGACACAAATGAGGTCACACAATGATCATTTCACAAATTCATAAAACATCTTAATTTTGTGAAGGGTTAAAAGGTCATTAAACTGTAAAATAAGTCTATTATAACAAGATTGTAAATGACAGACATTGATTAATGATTCTTATTGGTTCAGCTCCCATTTTCAGAGCTTATTCAGTTCTTGAGCTATGACTGTACATGGAAGTTTATTCATCTATTATTTAAAATAGTCGATTCTGTAATACTTTGTGATGTCCCTGTTGTACGCTTGTTGTACGCTCACATCGACTGCTTTGTTTTCTTTTGGAATAAAAATGTTTACTGTACATGGCCTTGAAAAAAATCACTTTTTTCTTGCAAAACATATTGTTAGGAAAGGGTTTGTATAGTCAAGTCACTCTATATACAGCTGTAGCAATAGAACCTTTTCCTAACAACACTTACAAAGGATTATGAGATAGAGTTTGGGGTGTTTTGTCAACAACAATTTACTGTGGCTTAAAACTATGCCCACCAAAATTTTATCCCACAATCCTTTCTGATTGCTATTTGGAAAATGGTTTATGAAAAAAGTAATAACCACATTTTGATTCATGGTGAAACAAAGACTGTAATTAATTAGGACAGAGGTGACATCACAACTTACTGTATATCTGATCTACCATTTTCAACTGATTACAAAAACTTCAACATTTTATATCTCAGTATAGAAATGTCCTGTGAAGATTAGAGTTGGACCAATCTGATAAATTTTCCAATCTTTCTAGCCTGTACTTTTACAATTTTAGCCTTTCAAAATGCAGTCACCCCAATTAGAATCAGTACACCCTGTCAGCCTAATTCATGGATGGCTTTTTTAAAGAATGTGACAATAGTTCTGTAACTGAATTGTATCATTCATGGAAAGTAACTGTTTACTTCTTTTTTTTTGTAATAATTATGTTCAAAAACATTTTTCTAGGTACTTATAGTGCAAATAAGAGGATTTTTGCAAGAGTTTCCTGATTTTTCAAAGCAAATTTTTGGGTGACTGCCTATTGCCTTTAAGATAAGTATACTAACTAAACGCTACAATGGGATGACAGTCATATCAAGCCAATATCTGTGACTATATTTACCCTTCAAAAGAATGGTACAAGCCAAAATATATTTTGAACACATACAGAAGGAACAAAGTGCATTCTGGCAATACTGACATGAAACATTTATGTGTGCTTCTTGAGATATGAGTAACAGTTATTAACATTTTTTACCCTAAGTGAACTTGGAACAACCCCTACTGATTTCATAGCCTCACTTCTGCTTCAACTGTAATTAAGCACAAACAGCTTTCTAGTCAATACTGAAATCTGAATAGCAGCCCTTTTGAATACTTGTATAATGAGCAATTATAAAGGTGAATGACAAGACAAACTTTCATGGCAGTAAATTGTAGAACACAAATATTGTTTATAGTTCTGTTTGAAATTGAATAGTTTCACCAATTACCCAACAACCCTTTATGACTTCAAAGTTTCAGAGACACCCAATAAATAAATTACATGTTTCCTTCATTATACCCACAATGCATTAATGTATACCTCCTAATGGATTAATGAAATGTAAAGCCATTCCTATAAATTGAGAGGGAAACTAACTTACAGCAGTCTTATTAATTTAATATCCTCTCAGCTTGACAAATTTCAAAGCTTTGCAATTTCCATTGAATTACAGACTCATTTCAAAATTGTCAGACTGTTACTTAACCAGCAATTACTACTTTAAAATAAGTGGACTAGTTCTTCCACCAAAGTACACCTTACGGATAACTACTGTACCTTCGTACACTATTCAGAGCTTTTCCAACTTAACAAATGTCTGTCTCGGGTTTTTCTCCATACGCCAGCTGAGCTGGGATACTTTCTACCAAGATGGGTTTCTACCAACCCCATAAAAAAATCCTCCATAAAAAGAAAAAAGAGAAGATAGGGTTGCGGGTGACAGAATTAAAAATTCATTACCAGATAAAAGAAAGTGACATTTTGCAGAAGGCCACCTTTAACAAAAGTGTCAGGGAAGGGGAACCCCCTCTCCAGGTGGTCTATCCCCTTAAAGTCAAACATGTTCATTCTAAAACTCCACGTATAACTGAAACTTTTAAAATAACCAGATAAAATCAAGAAACTGAAAACTTACAAGGCAACACATTTCTGAATCTATTTTTATCTCTGTTTTCTACTTTTCGAGCCACCTCACAGGAATCAACAGCTTTCACTTGCCGCAGCATCTGTAAGTAGATATGGAGATGCAAAATTAGCATACATTTATCTGTTATCATAGGCAACATTATTCGCTCTTACCATTGAAACGAACCTAGTGTAATCAACTTAGCTGCAAACTGACAACGTAAGGATTCTGAGGTGATATCAGACAGACAATGTGGTGAAAACATGTTTTGAAATACGAAATGGTTAGCTGCAAGAGTCTCAATTTTCAAATTATTAGTAACTTTACCTATATAAAGCATTAATAGGAAAGCTGGGTGTTTAAATTGCAGATTTGTGTTTTAAGGCAACTAACTGAACAAGATGTTTTCAACTGCACTTCCATTATTTATGTTCAATGTTGTGAGCAGAGATTCAGAGCACATACTAAATGAGAAGGGTGAATAAAGAAGCAAGTATGAGAACACGAGCAGAGAGAGTGGGTTCCATGAGAAAGGAGGAAACAATGTGGATGGAAGATGGGAATAATTATGAAAGAGGATAAAAACTTCAAAGTTTAGTGCAGTAATTGTAATACATGTACAGTAGAAATTATTTTGTCAGAGGAAAGGGAAAACGTGTCATAAGACTGGATAATAATAATGAACTTATAGAGCCCTAAAATCTACAAAGTATCCAATAGCACTGTACAACTCTAACGAAAAGCCAACTTGAAAAAGTGTCTTTAAATGACACTTAAACTGTGTGAGAGAGGGAGAACTTCTGATAGAATTGCATGTAGGGGGGTTGGAAGGGGGAAGACTGGATGGGGAGGCAAATTGTATCAGGTAGGGGAGAAGAGATCCAAAAGAAGGAAAAACTTTAGAGTGGATGAAAATATAAAATTCTACATGAAAAAATTCAGTTAGTTCCATTACAATTCATATGAACCAAAACCATCATTTTCAGGGTATTCATCTGGTGAAGCAAGAAATGTATCATTTTAACCAGGGGCCGGCTATCATTTGAAAACCTCCTTACTTGTGGTAACAGTCGTAGAAATAACTAGAAACATTTTTTATGCAGTTTATGTAATCTGTATCTTACTCAATTTCTTTTGTCTTACTGATACAACGGGCATTTGTTTGTTTCATACCAAGTTCATTTTGGCTGATATGCACTTTGACAAGAGATGAGAAAATGTCTACATTTTTGCCAAGTCAAAGGTCAAATTGTTCATTAAACAGCAGAAAAACAAAAGAAAACCCTGCACTTTTGCTCTGTCAAAGCTGCCTCATCAGACTTGGAGGTTATCCTTAAAATACTGATATCTTGCTTAAAAATAATTGCTGTTGTAAAACATATCAAAAATATTTAACCTTGAGTTCACTATTCTATACCCACTGATTTGAAATAAAAGTTACATTACCTTGAATTCTTCTTCAGGATCAAGTTTATCAATTTTCTTCTGAAGGTCTGAGATGACATTTTTCAATGATTTGCCAGAGTAGAGCTTGCTACCTGCTGGAACCTGCAGTATCTTCATCCTTTCCAATTCTTTGTCTGTGATCAACATATGAGCCCCACTGGATGCTTGTCTCCCCCTAGCTGACCTTGCTGACTGTTCACCATCAGTTGTAATTGGGGAGTTGCCCCCTGATGATAAGGGAAATCCAATGTCACTCCCTAAAGAATCATCATCCTTCCCTTGAAATTTATCCTGCAAAAATATAAAACATACTCACTTTAAAATCACTTCAACTGAAACAGCAAACCAACAAAGGAACAGAACAAAAGTAAAACAAAACAAAAAAAGAAAATAGAAGTAAACCAAATGTTTCCACTGTCTTTGTATTAAATTTCTCCCAAGAGTTTCATTTACTTCCAAAATAACCTTCATCATAACTGCTGTTTGAGTTTTCAGATAGATTTCTTTGACTTGGAGAAGTCAACTTTCCTAGGCCATCAGCTGAATCCATTGACTTCTTAATTTACACCAATTCTTGAGTAAACTTCCCAAGAAATTTCTTACAATATTTCATTGCTAAGGCCAAAGGATTGTTGACAACTCAAATGACATTCTTTGTGTCAGGCAAAAATATGTGGTAATTCCAATTAGTGCATGGTCACGTGCAAGGGTGAAGGCTGTGTTGGGTAACTGCTTTTCAATATATGAGAAAAAACACTTTGCAGGTGTCTTTGTATGTCCTTTAGGCCATTACTAAAATTCAGAATCTTTTTCACTGTCTATACCCCCAACCTCAAACCAACCTCTTTTAAAATTGGGGAACACATACCTGTATGATCCTCTAAAAAATCAAATGCAGGGCTGGGAAAATTGTCTCACTTGAAGGAAGAGAGCTAAGTTGTTCAAAATTTTTCCATATTTTCATACTGCACAAAAAGGGCAAATTTCTCTCCAATTGCCAAAAAAACATCCCAGATAACAAAATTTCCCAAGAAGGAGCCTCCCAGCTTCCCAACTTAGTCTATCCATAGTCAAAGGAAGCAACCAAGCAACAAGACAGCAATGTACCCAACTTATGGTACAACAAGACACAAAGTACTCAATACAGGCACACTACAAAACCATTAAAGAGAATAAGCAGTCAACCAATTTTGCTTTGAAAATTCAGCAAACCCTTGCATCTCCTCTTATTGCCTCACAAGTACCACTGAACAGGGATTCTGCCAGAAACTCAAAAAAGGGGGGATTTATTGGGCCAAAGTTACAAGTGGGCTCAGGGAGACAAAAGCTTGCCTCAAGGCTCCTGTAAGGTGCAATTTAAAAGGGTTTTAAAGGCCATTTATTTATGTAAGTTCAAACATTGCTGCAAAAGTGTCCTCTTCTTCTTTAGTAAGAAACCAAGATGTTGACAATTTTGTTTATTTTTATGGAAATGAAAAGGGGGATTTTACCCTCCTTCTTCTGGAAAGGGGGGACACCCCCCTTTCTCCCCCTTGAAGGAAACCCTGCTGAAGATGGTTTTGAACATAAATATTCGAACAAAAAGTAAAGCAAGCAGTTATTCTCCATGAATTTAACAATTCAGTTACAACAACATTGTCACATGATTTGAAGAGCCATTCATGAATTAGGATATAAGGGTACACTAATGCTAACTAGGGTGACTGCTTTTTCCCTTTAAAAAATGCCAACATGCTTCATACACAATGACTGGTATAAGTCTTGGTAAAGTTCCATAGTATACAACAGACTTTTAGTGCGAGTACAATGTCATGAGTGCGAGTACAAAGTTTTTGCATTAGCCCCTATGTAGAGCTTTCAAAATCTGTGAGTATGATCAAGTACAAATTAATTCTCATGAGTATGAGTACAGGCAATTGTGCAAACCCATGAGTATGAGTACATACTCACTACAAGTCTGGTACAATACTCACTTTGTTCCAGCAAGGACAATCACTCAATAACATCCTCAAAATAACAAACATTATTCCGATTCCTTGCTGTTAAAACCTGTAACAAATGTCTGTACAAATGCCACATACATCAACATAGAGACACCTGGTTCACACTCGGAGCATAGAGACACTCAAGGTTGTACAGCTACTGTATTGCTTCATCCGTGATTAGTTGCTCAGTATATAAAGTATGTATGCATCCATATGAGTTAAAGTTTTCATGTCCTCTTTATGAAAAAATGGTGCTTTACACACTGCCACTTACAGATGTACAATTTGACAAACTTCTCATTTTTTAGTAAGATTAGTTTCTGATACTTCCCAGTGATATGTCTGTACGACAAAGAGAATATTCCTTGAGAATAAAAAATGGTGACTATGTAGGGTACAAACGTCAAGAGGCAATCTCTCAACAACATCCTCTAGATAACATTCCTTCTATTTACTTCCTGTCACAGCTGATTGTCAAACATGTTACACTGTCCCAACAATTAATGACCGGTTCACGTTTCCAAAAGAGGATACCTCTGTATGACAAATGTTTTTGCAGATAACAAGACACAATACGAAATAAGAAACAGTAGAATTTATAGAGGCAATCAATCTACCCACAATACCTTTAGAACTTTGCCAATTTGTCTAGTGGCTCTTATAGCTGTTTCCATGGCAACGGCATTGCCACTGTCGTCAAGCAGATCCAGCAGCGAATCATCCGGGAGATCAGCTGTTGAATCTATGTCGCTGTCTGTGTCACGGTCTGATGAAAGATGGAAATCATACAATTTTATCCTTGTGCAGAACTCAGCTAGTTTAATTAAAATAACATCAAACAGGCAGATCGTTCAAAAGTCTAGCAACCATGTGATCAATTCTTACACTCTGATGGTAAATCTATCTTAACTCTGCAGGACTTATAGTACTGTGGTATTCCATAAAATATATTTTTGACAAAATTTACTAATTAAAACACTTCCTGTATTTGTAAAAACTATAAACCTCTTGGGACTCTAAGTAATACATACTGCTTCACATGGGGTTTCAATAAAATAAACATCTAAAATTAAAAAAGTGGTGCAAAGATTTGCAAGGCACATGCCAATGTTTTGCACATAATTTCGATAAGGATGAATGAATATATATGTCTTGCTATTGCAGAGATGCCAAGGTCGGATGATTTTTTAGAGGATGAAAATTTTTGACACTTCCCATTTCCGATTTCCTGTCTAAGCATTTCTTGGAGACTGACTCCCGTTGACATAGTTGTACGACCCGAATTTTCAAAGACCTTTCATTTTTTGCTTTTTAGCACTTCACCATTTTGGACCAACTACAGTGCATTTTTTTTTTTTTTTTTTTTTTTTTTTGCTTTTTGCACTTCAAATGTTGATTTCTCGCATTACTTTGGTCCAATGAAATGAATTTTACACTAAAAAAGTACAATGCGGGAGATTTTTTAAAATGCAGGAGATTCGGACAGTTAAGCAGGTGAGCAGGAGACGACCCGAAGATGCAGGTGACTTGGCAGGGCTGCTATTGTATCACACCAACCTTTATAATGGACAACTGATACTGGAACTGACAAGTTCATACTGAATTAATTTAAGTAGCTATTGCATCACCCCACAAATATAGATATGTCCAGATACTGTATCTCAATTAACAATTGTTGACTGCACTTTGACTTAAATTCAAACAATAGCATGACTTTGATTGGCCAATGAGGATAAGTGCAGATCAGTTGTGTCCAAAATGTAGAGCCAACAGCTCTGATATAGCAGATGGAAGATATGGCCTAGATCAATATTAACTCAGTACAAGCTACTGTTGGTTTTGTCTGGCAAATTTTCCTCATTTTCTGGTGAAATTTATTTCAACCCATTTTCCAGTTCAATATGCTTTCATATACTGTATATTCCATTTGGACTGAGACAAAGTATTTAGACTACACTTTCACTTTCGGACTAACCACCTAATCAAGTGTCCTAGATTTCCCATTGTTGCAGGCATTTTTCTCACTCCCTGACTTTTCCCAACAGAAAAAAGGGATATTAAAATTTTCTAGGTTTTTCAAAGATTTTTCAGATGGCTCTTGGGAGTATGCTCCTCATGCCATAAAAACTACTGGCATATATACATATATATATATATATATATATATATATTAATTGCATTTATATGGCGCCTTTTACGTGGGACCCACATGTCAAAGCGCTTCACAATCATTACCCCAGGTCATTGGTAACTTTGTCAAACCCACACTATATAGTGCACATCCCTTGCTGTTCGTACCCGCCACACTGTACAGTGATGCCACTTCATCGTGTCCCCTAGGGGACTTCCCATAGGAGCAGCCACATACAGCGCATCACTATATGCAAGTTACCTCACAGGTACCCATTTTAACCCCTGGGTGGAGAGAAGCAATCGAGATAAAGCATCTTGCTCAAGGACACAACATAATGACCCACGTGGGAAACGAACCGGCAATACTTAGATCACAAGTCCAACGCCTTAATCAATAGGCCACCACGCTCTCGATATAATTAAACTTGAAGCCAAGGTATGACTATATAGAGTCAGGTAGATAGTGTAAAATATTGTTAATAACAAGTCCTCATGTAACATGCAATTTTTGCATGTTGAGGGGAGTGTGTACTGAGGGTGTTTCTCTGCACCCAGGATGGTTGTGGATGGCTCTCTACAAAAGGTCGTATGCTTGTATGAGAAACACCCTCAGTACACACTCCCCTCAACATGTAAAAATTGCATGTTACATGAGGACTTGTTATTAACAATATTTTACACTATCTACCTTGCTGACTCTATAGTCATACCTTGGCTTCAAGTTTAATTACATCTTCTTAACCCCACCCTGGCTGCATACTTAAGTACTAGTCTGTTGCATATTACAATATTTAAATTAGCTGTCACATTCGACATACAGCAAAATTTATTATTTATGAATGTCTACTGACAGCTGTTACATCAAAATACCAGACAACAAATACAGCTCTATCCATTTACTGCACTGTTCACATATGCATCAAGACATGAGGAAACTTTTATTGCCAAACTCAGGAAAAAACTTAATAATTAAAAAAAAAAACTACCTTTGGTTCAAAAATTAAGAACACACAAAGAAAAGTTAACAATATTATCATATAGCAGTAAACACAAGTTAGGATACAACAAAAAAACATAGAATGCTACAACAAATTGGTATATTAAATATTCACGAACACTCATTAAATATTCACAAACCTTACAAAAACTGAATATACAACTTGAATCACAACATGAAGATGGAATATAGGTAGAAAAAGTTTATTTGCTTCAAAGGTTTGGGGATGCAGTCTTCCATTGTGCTTATAAGTAAGCAGCTTAAGTAAAAACTGATCAAACTTTGATAAACATTGATTCAACAACTCTGATGTTGTTGGCCGCAAGGGCATTGTTTAATTTCATTTCCTGACTAACATATGCAATGATAATGTAAAAATATGTAAAACAAATGTTTTATGTTATGATTGCTATGTATGAACTCGAGCAGATATAAACAAAAGGCTTTTTTCAATAAATAGGTAAGAAAAGCAAAAAAGTGGCTTTGAACATAGAGTAAATAAGGATCAAGCCTGGAACCTTTGTTTTTGTAAGCAAGCATGACGCCCATGTAGAATAACAATGATTCATATAATTACATGTTGTTTGCATTGAAAATTTTTAGCTTTGACTGAAAATATGAGGAAATTATGACATTTTGAGCAAGCAATGTTACTTTAGGTCGAAATAGGATGCCATTATGAGAATTTTGTTTGTTTTAAAAGTGATGGACCATTACACAAACAGTATTTCACAAATGACTTACAATCCCTGCCAAAACAAATGAAACAAAATCGCCACAACTGTGACGAGTTTCACTCACTCAAGATTTTTCCATACTCCCTCTTCCCCCCCTCTGCCCTTTCAATGTTGTGCCCTGTTCCTCCTCCAACTATTTTGAGTCAATACTGAATGGGGGAGAAGGGTTTTCAGTTACTTTTTGTGAGGGATTGTAGTTTTTGTAACAGAAATGTACAATATTGTATTTGAAGAATGAGTCAGAAAAACAACTGCTGCAATGCTAGCTAAACATTCTCACATCCGGAAGTCTGGAGGAATATAAATGGACTAAATTTACTTGATAGTGTATGAAAATGAAAGAAAGACAACACACCAAGGAATTTTAGGTGGATTTAAAAAATTTTATGAGAAATCTCACAGGCAAAAGGGAATAGAAGGGGGAAAATAGTAAAAAATTAACAACCAGAACAGTTTGGCCAAAAAGAAAATGTGCTAGAAATAATAAGCAATCCTGATATTGGTAGTTGAAGCTGTTATCAAAGTTACCTGACTTGTGAATAAAACTTGAACATTTCTTATGACTCAAAAACTGATGTTTGCATCATAGGCATAAGAGGCAGAAGGAAACAACAAAAATTCGGGAACAGAATAGGTGAAATTCTGTCAGAGATAAAGTGAAAGTGAAAGTGAAAAGATTGCCTGAATTTTCTACTGAGTTCCCACATTTTTTATCGAATGCCTGAAAAATGTGCCACAATTTTTGTGTGATGCCAGGGCATGTGGTGGTTTGGTGGTCTATTATATGTGCCTGAACTGCAACGAAATTCAGGCAACATTTTCAGATTCAGACAAAAAACTTTCTGCTTCCTCACATTAGAAGAGTCCTGTATGTCTACAGTTTGCATACATCTACATTCACTTTCTCTCATTGGCTAAACAATTTGATTTATGATCCATGGGTCACTCACTATAGGTGACACAGCCTTACAGGTATTAATGGCAGCGGTTCTAGAGTGTCTCTGGACAAGGGCCACTTTAATGTGAATTTTGCTTTAAAGCTTTGTGCTCCTCAATCTACTATTGGCCACTTTAATGCAAGTTACAAATGGCCTGCATGCTGTGTCTTGCTCATGAGAACCTAGGGGCAGTGGCTAAGTGTATAACTTAGGCAAAATGATATATGAAGGAAACAGGGCATTGAGGTTCCACTCAAGCCTTGTAGCTAAATCATCAATAACTGATACTTGTTTGTTTTTAGAAATGAGCATATTGATAAGTGCATGATGGCAAAATGACCATGTTATGCTAATGTTGACTATACCTACACTTTGTCATTTACTACTGAGTCAATTACAAGCATATATAGTAACAGACAGTGTGGGAAGAATGTCCATAATCATAAAACAATTCTCTATATTTGAGGTAATACTAGGGGTACTATTCAATGTTGGAACTTACAGTCAGACACATTAAGACAAAGCATAACCATGATAATGAGTATGGTCTAGTAATGTCAGGTGGTTAGCACTGGAATTAAAGGAATTTTTTAAGGGACAAAATTCAGAAAGTTCACAAAATGCAGAAAATTTTCCTCTTTTAGGAGGTGAAAACAGCATCTCAATAGCTTACAGGGTTTGAAAGACACAAATTTTCAAAGAAATGCAATTTTTTCTCAAGATGAAGTGCATTATGGGAAATCTGTGATGTCATCAC
>WURT03052775.1:0-14187 GCA_009936505.3 Holothuria glaberrima
TTCATGTCTGGTCTACTGTTACAAAGGCATACTGAACTGGATTTAAGACCGACTTTTTGGCGCTCAGAGACCGACTTGGGGTGGGGGAGGGTGGCACACTACCCCGTATTTACGCCCCTTTAGCCAACCCTTCCAAATCTTTCCAACACATTTTTTTAGCGTAAAAGATTACAAGTGTTATTATTGTTCATTGCATGTATTTATAATGAGTCTGACATATAGTTTTGTGAAAATGACACCAAAACTTCAAGTATTTTAAATATACTAGCATCAGGGTTAGTGTCAGGGTCTGCGCAAGGGGGCCAACTCCCATACCGAGGGTGAGGGGAGGGAGAAGGAGAAAAGCAGGCAGGAGGAGGGGGAATCAACCTAAAGCTCTGTCAAAACTGGCAAATAACCTAGCTAAAGGATGTTGAATTCAAGATTTTCGGCTAGTTTTGCATGCTGAAAATTCTAGCTATTTATTGAGGCAAATTTGAAGATGTAAGGTTTGTATTGAAAGAAAAGCAGGATATTTTTGTTTTTTAATGCAGAAAATTTGGTAAAGTTGGGTTAATACTGAAGATTTGAAAATGTGGGAATTTATTGAAAAATATGAATTCCTTGAGATCAAGAACAAGTAAACTGTCAGGGTGGACTACATTATCATACCCATTAAGGTTCCCTGACAAAATGAGAAAACTTCCGGACGAAGGAGCCGAGGGCAGCCCTTAACGAGGGGGCTATGGACTCCTTCACCCCGCATGTCACCCCGTTGGCTACCATGTTGCATTTAGTGTATGTGTTGTACATGTATGTATAACAATTGTCCATGTTATTTCAAGAAATTGATGCTCACGAAGCCTCGAAAAGGGCCTGAAATGTACAAAAAGAAGTTGTGAAAGGGAACGTACGTCTGCCCTCATATTTTTGACAAATGTTAACGATTAAGTTATATTCATGGATAATTGATGTTATTTTACATACATTACAGTTACAACGTCTCAGTATTTCTATTACTGATGTTAAAATGTGTGATTATAACAAGTTGGAATAATGAATAAATTAAAATTGGTCAGGATTGCTCATTTAAGTTTTTGTGCGTTGTGGCCGGGAATAGGTGTGGGTGGTGATAAATGTTCAGTGTTCAGGACCGGAGCCAGGAATAGGTGAAAGGGGGCGTAACCGTCTGCAAAAAGTGCATGGTGCAAAGAGATGAGCTTAGAGGTGTAAAATTCTGTTTACGAAAATCATTGCTTTGCCGAAAATAGGGGACGTACACCCCTTACGCCCTCATGGATCCGGCCCTGGTGTTACTGATTGGTACATACAGCAAGTGAATCGAAATTCATGAGGTGACGTCTGTTTGTCATGACTCAAGTTTGTATGTAAACAAATCAGTTGATACGTCACACTGTAAAATACGAACCCTGGTGCAAAGTAGGACAATACTCGTGAGACTGTTGAGTGTGACGTCAGTGTTGTGTGATAAGACGTTTGTTTTCATATCAATTTTTAGTTGAGATGCTGGAGGTCATCTTGCTGATACAGACGACAGGAAATTTGTCTGAATTTAGAGCACATTGGAGCCCGACTCCGAGGAGTTTTCTCTATACGCCCCATGTCTGATCTGCTAGGTCTTGATGAAACCTTTTGACTGGTTTTCGCCCGTTATCCCTGCAGAACTCGTATGTAGAGGCGCCTAACTTAATGAATGTCAAGGTGGGTTTACCTACCGACATCTGAAACAGTCTTAAGGAGGGATAAAAGCTTTATATTTATCATACGGGGAAGCTCTTTCCAAAAAGCCAATTAACATCATTTTATTGCTTTTCTCGGCGTATATCATGACACCAAAATTTAAGCTCGACCCTCGCGGTGTCATCTCCAGCCCTATTCTGTAACATCAAAACTGAATACAATGTGTATTATTTGACGGCCCGTGTGCACAATAGTCGTCAGGTTAGAGCACGTTGACGGAAGATTGTGAGGAACGATGTTATTGCCTTCTGTTCCGCATTTTGAAGGTCGAAGAGGTTCTTATGAAAGATAACATGCAAATGGATGGCTCCTTTACTTTCCATTTCCATTACCGCACGGCAAATACCTAGGGTTGGATAAAAATTATGACCCTTGTAGTATCATACAACACAGCTTAAATGGGTAGAGATGCTCGACACAATTTTACTACATTTAAAATGCATCTAGCTTTCTGCATCATTCAATTGCCACCGGCGTACAACAGAATTTTGCAATCCGTACATTTTAATTTTAACCATTTACTACGATGCAAGTAGGCATTTTTGTGTAGGCCTATTTGTAACGAGTAGAAAAAAATGCTCGCTTAGTGCTAGGCAATAGCTTCAAACAATGGAGATTAGCACATGGTAGTATATCAAAATAACAAAAGAAAGATGAGCTTCGGAAGACAGGTTCTTTTTTGCGTAACCAGCTCAGCACGTTTTTAACCTGATAAGTCAAGGTCAAGTTACAAGTCGAGTCATTAACATTGCAGGTCAAGCCGAGCCAGGTCGAGTTGAGCACTGGTGTTTGAGTTAAGCCGAGCGTAGTCGAGTCAGCGCCCCAGTCGAGTCAAGTAAAAAGTAACTGATCAATTCGAGTCAGCACGTAATGTTGGTCATGTCAACACGTAATGTCGGTTTCATGTCACACGTTATTACTTACAAGAAGCAAGAAAACAAACAAACAAATACAAACAAAAAAATGGGAGGGGAACCCCTTCCCTTTTACTTAATCTTTTCCCTATATCGGTGATCACAGAACATTCTGCATGCACCCTTGTGAAGCAAGTCCTGACTACGCCAAACAGGCTTGGGATAGTAAAAAAGGGATTTTGTTTTTTTAGTTGTTCACGGTATCAGTAAAGAGCCTAAATTACCGGATTATCCGTTTCAGGGGGGCGCAACAGCCCCCTGTTGATCGTAATCTGTGAAAAAAAAAGTTGAGGCAAAAAGAGAAAATGCTGCAAAATGTGTCAAATATAGCACCATTTTGCATTTCAGCCCTCTTCCAAAAGCAAGCATTTTCCAAGGGGAACCACTCCCCCTTAGGCCCCTCCCCAGGACACCGATCAATCAAAGTATCCCCACTATTGGAAATTCCTGGATACGCCCCTACGTTTTGCTACTTTTTGCCATTTCAATTGACGTTGCATCATTTTAGCAAAGGCCGTCTAATCTGAGTCAGTGACCCGTTGCATGGGAAAGGCACTCAAAAGGTAGTGACAGTTGCTTAAGTCAACAGGGTTCCACGCAAACAATCAAAATATATTATTTGACTTTGTGAAAATAACCTCTATAAATATGCTCTTTCACTTGCCTGTGGGTACAGGCTTTGTTTTGTCTGTATTTCCTCTTAAATGATAAGAATACTGTGTACATGTTAAAATGTTAAATGTAATGCTTTATCAAGTAATTGACAGTAGTTCATATTAAACTACATAGCCAGGGCTTTCTTAGGCAACCTTCAGATCTTCGAGGACTGGACTTTTTTAGACTGATTAAGTAAAAGGTTGTCATCGTTATTAAATACTCCGCAAATACAAATCAGTCCTTCTAAAGACATCAAAAACGAAATTTGCCAAAATGACGGTGTCACTGATAAAAGGTGCACTATTAATTCTGACTGGAACTTTAGGTTACTCGGCGGAAGCTGACATAGGTAAGTACAGTTTCATTGTAACGATACTTCCTATTAGTTGCTTGAGTGTTGTAATATAGTATAGGCCCCTTCCTACTAATGTCACTAATGTCATAAGATAGGGCCTGCTAAGTACACACGGTGACGTCCAGGTAGAAGAAAAGATGTTTAATGCATAGGTGTAGGCAGCTGCTCGAGACTGGGGTGGGGCTGAACCATGTTCCGGATCGCCGCCCTGGAGGATGGGACTAAGGGGAGGGTGTCCCATCCCCTTTGGAAAATTTCTGGATATTTGAGGGTCCTTAGATGCAATTTGGAGCATCATTTTTGAACAAATTTTAAGGTAAATTACTGCAAATTTGTGACATTTTTACAGAAGAGACAAATAAGGGGTTTTCGTCCTTGAATCCGGGGGGAGCATAGTTGCGCCCCACCACTTTTTGACCGGGGGGATTTAGCCCTCTAAGCCCCCGCTTCCTACGCCTATGATTTAATGGTATCTCTACTAGCGTTCCCATTGGTAAATGTGGGCGTCATCAAATGAAAAACTCTGTATCGGACCATGGTTGCAAACTACATGTGAATGCACTTTTAATCAAGACACGCTCCCTGTATTAAGGTCACAGGTCATCAGGACCACGAGCTTGTTATCAGATCACCCTAAAAAATTCATGTGAATGTTTTTTTCATGTTGATTACATGTTTATGTTTAAATGCCTCTCTGTTCACTGTGTTTGAGAAGCATAATTTCTTACACGTCTTACTTTTTAAGCAAATGTCAACCGAAGAACTCAGCAGAGAGGTGTAATACACCTCCTTGATTTCAGGCAGCTTGATCAGTGTTGCAACCGTTATTTTGATAATTTCCACGGCCGTACGGGACCATGTTTTTCTCAAGGAGGAAGGTGATTTTTGCCCGACTCCAGACCTCATTTAACTGTCCAATTTTCCGCCCGACTGAGGCAAAATATCTGCCCAATTTAGTCAGGTTTCTGTCATTTGGGGGTGGCCGCCCAGGCTCCAGCCCCCTGGCCCGTACGACCTGATCATTTGTGCTGCGTTCACATGGTATCACAGCGCGTCATCAAATACGAGCTCGTTATCAGAGCGTGGAAAACTCGTTAATGATTTAGTAAAGAAGATGCGTTCCCTCGAACAATTATATCCCTAGACGGCTTGTCATCGACACAAGGTCCTTATCAGATCACCTTAAATTCTGCATGTAAATGTTTGTGCCATCTTGATGTATGGTGTCCTCCGAATGCACCCGTTCTCCCATGTGATCACATGGTAATATTTGTCTGAACAAGCTAAGACAAAGGGAAATAATTTCCTGTACAAAATGTTGCGGAATCTCAGTGCGATTATTCTTGCTTTTTGGTGGTGAACAAATACGTAGGTTTACCGCAATCGCTCGATGACTTCAATAAAACTAACATTAACTGAATCACTGCCAGTTATACTTCTAAAATGTCCAGCTTGTTGCAATGTACAGTTCAGTGACTCTACTCAAACATACATTGCATAGTGACCCATTTTTGATTAGGCTATGAACATAATTACCAGTGTTGTCGCCACTCCGGTAGGCGCCGTTAGGGTCTAGCCGGCACTGGCACTCGCCAACCGACAGGGAGCCTAAATTTGCTGGCTTCCGGGCGGCACGAAAATTATTCTGAATTGTCTTGTTAGTTACTCAAAATACACATACATATATTAACAAAATGGAGTGATGTTACAAAACATTATTTCAGTACCGTGTGTATTAATGAATGATTATATCATTGGACAACAGTATATAAGCACTCAGCATGGATGAATAAAAATATAAAAAAGGGGTAACGAAAAATTTAATGGCTCAAAAATGGGGTAGATTCCATTCGGGGTAGGGTTAGGCACATTAGCCAATTCACACAACTAGCCGGCACTCAAATTGGGCTGACGACCACCCTGATAATTACCTCAAATTACAAAATAATATTTCAAACACATTGCAAGAAGGCCTATACTGTTCGAGGAAGTTCCCTGACTAATACGAGCTAAACCAGGCACTGTTTCAGACCATTAATTTAAAGCAACAGTAAGTTTTAACCCGCGAAACTTGCCGATTAGGCTAGTTTGTGATAGAAAACGAGTTAAAGTTAGTTTCCTTTTAACCTTACCTCACACCACCTTGGTTCAAAAAACCAAAGCTTGTAACCTTTTCTTTCTCTCATTTTAATTTTTGGTCAAAATTCGTTTTGCAAGCATTCATCGCAACTCTCCTTAATATTGCCAGCATCATTGGTTAGCCAGAGAACTTTATCTTAGAGGGCCGGAGTCCGACTATCGCAGTCTGAGTTTCCGCTTGAAAAAATGCAGTCACCTGAAAATGGATTAGTGTAGTATAGTCTACCCTATTTTATGAATGGCTCTTGAGAATCATGTGGCAATATTTTTCTCACTGAATTGTGAAATTCACGAGGAGTAACTAAGCCTTGGTTTACCTTAAATGTGCAATATTTAAGTCCTAAAATGTTATGACAGATACTTGGAAAGGAAATAAGAAGAGATTTGTTAAGTTTAGCTGTTGTTCCAAAATAAGTAAAGGCTGTAAGGGCGACTGCTTATTCACTTTAGCGAGATTAGGGGTGTGACACCCACTCCAATGCTTCGTTCTAGCTTCCCTGGCTTAAGGCCCAAATTTATGTTATTTGCAGTTAGCGGGTATAGTTGTGCATCGGTTTAATACTTGTTACGTACAAACAGTGGCGTACCCAGCGGGGGGCGGGATCCCCCTTCCCCCAGTTGAAACTCTTGCCCCCAAATGAAATTACAGACCAAGAAAAAAATATTTTAATACACGCCAAATATGTGTTCCTACAGGCTACATGATGATGTCTATTGAGATTTTGTCAGTCCTAGAAATATACTGTACGACTAGAATCCGATTATGAGCAAGTTCACACAGGACTCTTAACTGCCGAGTACGTCCAACTCCAGTATATTTAGCCCAAGAATGGCAACATCAAACGGGGGGTCTGAGCTCTGTCTCCCTCGAATCGAATTTATCAACTTCCATTTATATCCACCCTGACACACTGACGCATTGACTTTGTAGGTGAAAGTCATTGACTGTTTTCGGTCTACTTTTGGGCTAAAAAATCCAAGAAGCGGGGAGAATTTCGAAGTAGGGGCTGAACATATTCTTGCTTATAACACTCGGGAAGTGCCGTTTCCGGCCATCTGGGGGTTTTTAAAGCCGAAAATTTGTGGTACGCTGCGCGCCAACCGATGGTGGTGCTCCGCTTAGAAACTTATATTAACATTTTTCATAGATTTATTTTTTTCCGCATTAATTGAGAAACTGCAGGCATGAGATCCATATTTCAAGGCAGGGTACATGCAACTTAAAACACTCGCGAAATGCTGTTTCCGGCCATCTGAGGGGTTTGTAAAGCCAAAAATTTTCTTGAACGCTTCGCGCCAACCGATAGTGGCGCTCCGCTTAGATAGTTCTATAGTATCAGCTACAGTATCAGCTAAGTCTGCCCCACCAGTCATACCCTCCGACCCCCTCTGCCCCCGAGATTGAAAAGTATTGCTACGCCACTGCGTACAAATATGGATGGAACTACACACAAAGGTATTCAGGGTAGACGAAGTGTAAATACGTATGTTTCGGGGAAGAGAAATGGGGAATTCAGACCAGTGAGCTGCTACGGAGGGTTCAGACAACAAATCAGATAACAAATTCTGACGCTACTTCTTTCTTGGGATGAGAACAAACATGAAACATATAATATTCTTACCATTTTTCTCCTTACATTTCTCCTTTTATGCTCTCACTCCTACTTTTCTTTGTCTTTCTCCTCCTTCCTCCCACTTAATTATTTTTTTCCGTCTTCATCCATTTGGGGTTACGGTCCTTTCGCTTCCATACGATAAGCCTTGCGTCGCGTCACACGCAATGTGAAATGGGTGTTTACAGACTTATTAGCACTACAATGACAAAATTGCCTTTATTCTTATTAAGCCTATACGTAAATGATAAATCCTGTTTGTCAAGAAAACACAAACAGAAAATGGGCAACACAATATTAAATGTGACAGCCTTAATGTGTACCACTTTGTCTACAGCTTGCGACGACCCGTCTGTGTGCCCAAACGGAACTACGTGTTTTTATAGACCTTGCTCTCCACGTGAGGAGGACTTCGTTTGCGAATGTTCCGCAATGTTTTTTGGACTCAGTGGGCCCGTTGGTTACGATTGCAACAGTTTTGGTCCAAGTAGGTATCCACACTTATTAAATTAAAATAAAATAAAATAAGATTAATAGAGTAATTTAGATATAACAGGATAGTTTATTTGCATACGAACACGTGGATTACGTAAGAATGCCTGAAGCTATAACATTAGGTTTTAATCATGGGCGGCGATCCGGGGGGGGGGGAGATGAGGGATATATCCCCCATGAAATTGGATGGGGGATACTGTACACTATATCCCCCCTCCCCCATGAAATCAACCAGGCAGATCCGGAAATCAGAAATATTTACCTTGTTCTAGACTTTTTACAATAGGCCTATTTATTTTTTAGGAAATACTTCTGACAATTGTCATAGTATCACCAAGCAAAACCTGGAAAGAGCCATTTCCAGGAATCTGGGGGTATTTTTGGCAATATTTTCTACGCGCCGCACCAACTGGCGCTCCGCTTAAATAGTGCTACTGACTATTTCCGGCAATCAGAACACTTTACCTTTTTCTAGACGTTTACAATAGTCCTTTTTTTAGGAAATACTTCTGACAGTTGTCCTACTATCACGTTGCAAAGCCTGGAAAGGGCCACTTCTAGTGATCTGGGGATATTTTTGGCCAAAATTTTCTACGCTCCGCGCCAACTGATCATGGCGCTCCGCTTAGATAGTACCTCTGACTAGATCCGGAAATCATAACACTTAACCTTTTTCTAGACTTTTTTGCAAAATGCCTATTTTTAGGAAATACTTGTTGTCATAGTGTCACGTTGCAAAACCTCGAAAGGGCTATTTCCTGTGATCGGGGGGGGGGGGTTATCTTTGACCAAAATTTTCTTTGTGCGCTCCGCGCCAACCGATGGTGGCGCTCCGCTTAGATAGTGTCACTGACTATATCCCCCCCCCCCCACTTTCAAAGACGGATCGCCCCCATGATTGTAAAAAAGCAACCTTCTGATATGTAGGCCTATATTTCCTTTGACAGCTCATAACGGCCGATATACAAACTACGAAACATGTTATGGAAGTCACTGTCGTGAGGGATTTTTCCAGTCTAGAGGATATCCTAGTCAGTACCGTAACCGCGAGACAGCTATTTACCTAATTTTCGTACCAGGTGCCAGGAAAATTACTTTCACCTTCGAAGGGGAAGGGGGTTTTGAACTTGAACCAAATAAAGATGACTTGTTCGTGGGGACGGGGCTAGATATTAGCCCCCATGACCTCTTATTTCAAGACATTAGTACGAAAGACAAGGAAGTGAGGTATTTCAATAACCGCTCTGTTGCTGCTGACGAACGATACCCACCGCCATTCTCCTTCGAAACTGATTCCGCCTGGATGTATTTTGAAACTGATGCTAATATGCAGTTCAGAGGATGGCGGTTATCTTGGAATGCAGAAGGTTAGTTATATATTACAGGTAGTCTTAGTGACATAGCCTACCGTCACTAATTCCATGGTTTCTCGGATATTTTACTGAAATGTATTGCTCAGCAAACAAAAAAGAGGGGTAAAAAACCTTTCATAGTAAACCTTCATAAGACTCCTCCCTGTATCAAGATGTACTTTAGCTAAAAGTGTTTGATTGGAAATTTCTTACACCAGTGTTCAAGGTCGGATGTTTTACCGTACTGACAGATATTTCCCGGTCAAAAAAAAAAAATGAAAAAAGAAAGAAGAACTTTGATGGTAAACATTCATGGGACTTCCTGCTGTCCCAAAATCTACTTTATCCTACTAGAGTTTGATTTTGGGAAGTTTCTTTCTTCAGTTCTTAGTCCACTGTTTCAAGGTGTGAAGAGTTTACCTCCAATGGGAATGTAATAAAATTTGTCCTCATTCAGAATGTTGTGAGCTTGGGGCACACATATTTGAAAAATTAAAGGTTTGACTGAATAATATTACTTCAGTTTAGCCCCAAAAGCAACTTGTATGTTTCTTAGTCATAGAGCTGTTGTTTCAACATCTTTTGAGGCGTGCCAAAGTGCCCATCACAAGGCGCTCCCTGTTAGTAGGCCTGTAATATGCAGATCTGTCATGTCTATCGAGATTGCTAGTATGGTTTCGGGGTGACAGAAATGATGAATTTGACCCAAAATGTTCCTTAAATACTTTTGACTTAAAACGGGCGGGGGATCTTGACTGTAGTCAACGGTAAAATATACATTCCTTCCTTTTGCGTTAAGTTGCAATTAAATATTAATTTCTGATAAACACATTTAAACCATTTTGATTGTTCCATTGGTACATGGGGAGTTTTAGGCACCAAAATTGTAGTTTAAAATTCTGCTTCACAAAATTTAAGGAATAAATCGCATTTGGCGAACTATTATTGGTGAATAAACCGCCGAGACTCCAAATTTGACAAAATAACGGACGAGGCGAAGCCGAGTCCGTTATTTTGCCACATTTTGGAGTCGAGACGGTTTATGAGACAACAATAGTCCAACAAATGTGGTTTATTGCTATTCTACCGCCGAAAATGTGTGAAAAACTTCATTGCTATCACGTTTACTGACCGTGTGTTGCAGAATATCAGGTCAGTGTTTAACCAATCAGAATGCAAGATTCTCAATAACGGATGCATGGCTAAAGGTGGTAGAAGTAGCTTTTTAATACCAATCAAATTAAATCATCTTATGAAGTGATCATTGTGCGCCATTTCTCTCGCAAACATGGTTGGTATGTTAGGACTTTGACCTGCTTTGACGATTAAATACAGCATAACCCCCACCCCACCCCAAAAAATTTGACAACCCATTTAAAGACTGCTATTTTTATTACAGTGCAAGTGTTAAAACACTGCCCGGATACTACGGTCATCGAAACATGCAACAATGAAGAAAAGGTGTCTTGGACAGAGCCATCCGTCATTGATCCTTCTGTCAAAGTGAAGTCATCAAATTTGCCTGGTGACACATTCAGTATTGGAAGCCACACGGTTGTTTTCGAAACTGAAGACCGGTTTAAGAACGTTGAGCAATGTATCTTTAAAATTGAAATTAAGAAAAAACCAAGTTGTACTTCTAGTAAGCCTATGTATATGCTCTTAATAATTACTTCAACTTCTGCTTTAGTAATGCTTCTGCTGCTGACGATTTGTCTGTTGTTTTTTGTGAAGAGATGCAAAAGATCAAAAGCTAATGGTGACGAAGAGGCAGCCCCTAGGCCTCCTGCAATTCCTCCGCGAAGTCCACTTAATCAAAGAGATAGCAATTATGAAAATACTACCTGCCCAACTCATCTTTACGATGAAGCACCACAAGTGAACTTCAGGACAAATCGAGTTTAAATTAGTGTTTTGTTGCTAATTGTCATCTGGCATGTGCTCAACTTTCGCTTTCGATGGAAAGAAAAACCGATGCATTCGTGGTGGTGTGTGAATGTGTTTGTAATGTGCACGTGCATACGTACGTGTGTTCGGATCTTAGTTCGTTAACACATTATCTCAAGACTGAGGGAAACTCTGACAGGGATCACATACTTGGCATGTTGATGCCCCATATTGAGAGAAATAAGCCTACTGTTGTTGGTGGAGATCAAAGGTCATCTGAGGTCACCAGAGGTCAAACTATTAAAACTTTGCTAGCACGATATCTCAAAATAGCAAGCTTTGCTACTCTAATTCATACGTAGCATGTAGATGTAATGGAGAGGAACTTACCTACTGTTTTTGGTAGAGGTCAAGGTTCATCTGAGGTCACCGTGAGTGGTCAAACACTGACAACCTTGTCAAAACTATGATTTCAAGGTAGGAAGCATGTTTATTCTTTTCATTTTTAGCATGTTGATGCATTATATCAAGAGGACGATCCTTTTAACTTTAAACGATCTGTTTTGTTGCCGTTTATTTTTGATTATTAGTATGGAAAGAGCATTAACTTTGGGCTCCACGATACTCCGAAGTCAATAATATTTGTCTCTTTCTCGTGGTGAAGTCTCATACATTGAACACATAGTTTGATACTTACAAGTTGACCTTGGATTTCTTGGGACTTTGGGGGGGCAAGACCTTGGGAATTTTGAAACAACCGCTGGCAGCCCTGATGCACATATTATCAGGGAGGTCTAATATCACCTCCCTGATACTATGAAGGGTCTGAGCGTATACATTTCGAGAGCTCAGCTGAATGCTTCAAACAACATAGACCTACGTGACTGTGAGAACAGGTACACGTATCCTGCATTGCGTGCTACCGCTGGGGTATTTTTATAAGACAAAAATTGCCTACCGCTTTTCATCAGCCAGTGTACTGGCGTAGCCAGCGGGGGGGGGGGGAAAGAGGCGATGCCCCCCAATCGAATTTAAAAAAAAATATTTTTTATAATTTTTGTAATGGAACAAAAAATTGACTTCAAATGATGCTAAATGTTGCACCAGATTGCATCTGAGGGTAAATATTCAAATATTTCTCAAAGGGGAGGGGAACACCCTTCCCCCAGGCCGGCGATCAAGCCCTGCCGTCAGCCCTCTCCAAACAAAATCCTGGCTACGCCAGTGAGCCAGTGTAAGTCAGCACATGCGTTCTTTATGATACCATGGTGTCAATTGTGTCATTTCGTGACCACCAAAAAAGTGCTCGCTAAACTGCTGCACGATTACAAAAAATACGACTATAATACGAAAAATCCTATTTTACCTTGACTGGATTATCTGTAGAAGGAATGAGGATGCACAGCTACTTATCTCTAACGACCCTCCGTTGCGGGTCTCAATTGTTGTCTATTGTTGTTTCTTCTCTTTTTGCTATATTGCCAATCCTTCCCTATTCGCTTTGTTGTTTTTGTTTGAATTCACTGCATGGAATTTAATCTTTTTGATCATTTATGCTGCTCATGTCTTATAGTGATCTAGGAGGAAGCCTACCATTGTCTGTAGACAAATGCTGTAAGCGTTCTAAAACAGTCAGATTACATGATTCTTGCCTGTGTAGTATTTCGCAAACGCAGAGTGAAAGTGTATCCTGTATTGAATGTAGACCTCATATATCTAATTGTAATTATGGTAATTATCACTCACCTCTAAGTGCTTTTGACCCCGATAATAATTATAAACGATATAGCCATCTTACGGACTGTCGTTATTATGATCATCAATTTTTAAATAGTTTTTCCCAAAGTGAGTGGAATGATAAATTGAGTCTCATTCATTCCAATGCGAGGTCAATGAACCGTAATTTTGATAATATTGAGCTATCTTTAAAATTTTTTAAACATTTATTTATTGTAATTGGTGTCACTAAAACTTGGTTTAATGACAGTAACTGTTTGTTCCCTACTTTTGATATTCCTGGTTATAAGCTTGAACACGCCTCCGGACATGGTAGAGGAGGAGGTGTCGCCTTGTACGTGAAGGATTGTTTTAATTACAAGGTTAGGTCAGATTTAAGTGTCTTTTCTAAAGGTGATTTTGAGTCACTTTTCATTGAAATCATCACCAAGCATACATCATACTTTGTTGGGGTAATTTATTGCCCAAGAGGGTTCAATGGTATTTCGTCTGACCTACTGTCTAAAACTTTCGCTGATTTAGATACTATTAATAAAAATTGTTTTGTAATGGGTGACTTCAATTGTAATTTAATGGATCTTCATAATACTTTCAGTCAGTTATTCAAACCGAATGATGGGCCAATGTTTACAATAAAAACGATCCCAACGAAGCATACAATGCTTTTACTGATATATTTATTCTGTAATACGATAAATGTTTCCCTTTTGTCACGTACAGGCCCACGAAAAATATCACATCCCAACCATGGCTCACTGCTGCTATTCTTAATTCATGTCTTACTAAAAAAAAGCTGTACAAAAAGTACCTGAAACGACGTACTCCACAGGACTTTAATGACTACAAATGATTTCGTAATAGATTGACAACAGTTGTAAGGTGTGCTAAAAGATTGTACTATAATGACTTATTTGCAAATTGTGACAAAGATATGAAGAAAACTTGGCGCTCATTAAACACTATTCTCAACGGACAATCGACAGTTGAAAAAGTTGAGAAAATACGATATAAGGGCAGTGAGATTTCCAATCCCAGTGACATCAGTACTGCTTTTAACACTTTCTTTACAAATATTGGCCCCGAAACCCAAAAGAAAATTCCCGAAGCTAATTCTGTCAACCACATGTCTTTTCTAGGAGAACCTGTTAGGAATTCCTTATTTCTGCACCCAGTTACGAGTGATTATATTTTCAGTAAAATTATGTCGTTGAAAAACTCTTTGGCTGGTTATGATGGAATCTCACCGGTTGTGGCTAAGCATGTTGCTAATTATATATCCAAGCCGTTGTGTCATATTT
>WURT03052786.1:0-14187 GCA_009936505.3 Holothuria glaberrima
TCAAATATGAACTCAAAACTGTATTTTTCCAACACCTTAAGATAGCATTTTACCAGTGACTGAAGGAAATGTTATAACATGGCATTATCGGGAATAAAACATATGCATCGTCGAAACCTCAATGCATTTTTGCATTCTGGTTACAAATAAAAGAATAAAATGTTTGAAAAAAACATTGTAAAAAAAAAACCATAATTACCCTTCCTATTATGTAAAAGTAAATCACAGAATCTTCTCATAAAATCATGGCGAAACAGTCTCTCCTCAACACCCTATAATCGTGGTCAATCGACCGAGTATATTTTGTACTACCAATGTAAGTCTTGTGCAATATAGTATTGTATTGCGACATATCCTTAAAAATGGAAATTTGAGGTTTTGTACAGCTTTTGAGAAACAATGTGAACTTTCAAAGATGCCTAAAAAATTAAGAAAGCTGAAGAAAACTGATTTCATCAATTATAAAGCAGAAGGGAGCAGAATTCAGCATTTACAAAGAAGAAAACTTTGGGCCCTATCTTAGGGAGAATGCTTGTTTTTGTTCACTACACCTATACATTAGTACATGGTGTGGTGTACACACAAAGATGACACCACTGCATGGCTGTGGCTGATTGGTCACTTGGTGTATGCTTGTTTAACAATGTCATCTAATTTCCTCAACACTGTCATTTGTAAATGTGATACAGATGAAAAAGGCCCATGGGAAATTTGAAATAATGCTGCTTCCTTTTCCCGTTCTCCTTTAGCATTCGTATGATTCAAATCAAGTCTACATTAAGACATTCCCTTGTGTTCAACTTCATTATATGTTTGACTCCTGTGCAGTTGTGCAAGTAACATATGCAAAAGTTTACACCTACAAAAGAACTCTGGCATGGTTACAGCTAGGGATCAATGTAACGTTCATCAGGAAGTAAAATGGAAGTGGACATTAGACAGTACTAGACTTTTGAAACAAATAACTTGAAAATAGGGTGAGAAATATTGTTTGGCCCTAGTGTTTTTTTGTTTTTGGTGAAAGTCAAATGTCATTTGAGGGCACCAAAGGTCAAACTGAAATCCTTTTAAACATATCTGAAGAAGGCAAGCTGTGATACGATTCTCATAATTGACAAGCATGTGCCAAAGCTTGAAGAGGGAACTGCTCCTTGTTCCATTGTCTCTTTGTTCTGACTTCTCTATAGTAGGAAGTCTGTATGAAGGTCAGTGTTTTGAAAAGATTTGGTTAGAGGTAGGTTTAGGTTAGTGTGTGAGTTTTGCAGGAACAGGTTTTGGAACATAAATTAACCTAGAGTATAACTTTTGAAGAAACCTTTCGATTTTGGTGGAGCTCATTAGGGGTTTATGCAGCGGTCAGTCGTAATCTTCACCCTACCTTCCTCAAGCCTTCACCTTTTTTCACCTTTTGTGGAAAAATTATTAGTTGGAGATTCACCTCTGTATTGAAATTTGTAAGGTGCAGATTCACCAATCACTATAAATCTTTTAGATGAGGATTCACCAAGGCTTTCATTTTCTTTAGGTAAAGATTCACCAGTCTGGAAATAATTGTCAGTTCAAGATTCACCACTGAATAAAAAGTTGGTTTACAAAGCTTTACAAGATGAGTATGTAGTAAAACGAGCCCCTGTAGTGTCTTCAGCTGCAGTGGTGGGACCAGGGGTGGCGCCAGGGGAGGGGCAGGGGGGCATGGCCCCCTTCAGGGAAATTTTTCAATTTTGTCGGGAGCTTAATCCGTAGGGTAACATATGTAATCACAACCACCCTCAGTTTCCCCGACAATATGCATGATTTTGCTCATAGAAAGGGCAAGTTCTTTGATAAATGCTAGCACATTTATCTTTTAAAATACACGAAGTCTTACCTTCTACGCTAGCTCTATTCTTCATGCGGCAAATCACGGGCCACGAACGAGACACTAGACCGTAGTTGCCCAGATCAGAGTATGTATGTGACCATAGCATGCAGCTGGCATGCAATGCTTCCGTTACCGGCAGCACGTTGGCCAGGCATATGAACACAGGTGCAAATGCCAAGCCTTCTTAGTCTAGTGCATGTTTGGCCATACAGCCTTCTCTGTACCTGATATTGTACGCACGTTCCACGAGTATTGCAGGATAAGTAAGTACCAACGCTTGAAATACACGGGGGCGGATTGCGAATTCGCCCCCAAAATGCTAAAAATCGCCCCCGAAAGTGCCGTGACAGGGGCCAAAAAATATGAAAATTTGAGCAAATCACACCCGTAAATTCCCAAGAACATTAGCGCTGAGAATGCTTCACCTTTCCCTCTGGTGAAAAAAAATTATGTAGTCAAATTTCTGATGAAAAATAACAAGGAAACATGACTTCTAAATGCTCAAACGAGTCCGAATACCTGCAGATAATTGCAATTTGCACAAGCTTTTAAAACCTGTACGTTGAAATCTAGGGATCATTTCACCATGCAGGCTGACCGTTTTAATTAACCCAAATTTTCCAGTGAACCAAACCAAGTATCAAATTCGCAGTCATTAATCGTACCTTTGATATAGGGGCCTAGGGCCAAAATGTATGCAAACACCGGTAGGTAAGGCCATTTCCGTATTCTGTACAGAAGATCGAGTGAAACGCACGATGTAAGCACAGTTAAGTCACAGCATGTGTATAGGTCCATAATTGCATGCAAACACTAGGACATTAGGCTACGCACCTGCTCTGTACAAAAGTTGATGTACATCGCAAGAACATTGAGCAAGGTACGAGAAATTACAGCATTTTTTGATAGCTGCTTGTACCGCTTACTTTCCAGTTGTTTCGTCATAGTTTGCAGTAGTTACAGCAGGTGCTTTTATGTAAAACATGCATTTTAATATGTGTGAAAGTAAAGTGTACTTTGTACTTTTATGATTTACACAATAACAATGTCTGAAAAGTGACCCAATAAAGCTGTGCAAGAAAGTCCACGCTGCACCCAAACTCGTACTAGTTCCCATTTATTTGTGCACAGCTATAGCATGAATCGAACAGATATTTACGCATGGATATATAGTGCGTGTATCCACTACGTGCTGCTATATGAAACACTCAAAACAACACGTGTAAGCCTACACACTCTGTTCATGTATAGATAAAGCACGGCAGGTCATGGATGGTGTGAAATGGCCAAGTGCATACACTGAAATATTGCGGGCTTCCGGGTATTTTTTGTTTTACCGTTCGTCTGTGAGCGACTTGGGCTATATGCTGAGAAAGTGAAAATAGCTCAGTTATCGAGACATTTAGCTTTGCACCAAAATAATGGAGCTGTACTGTAGCACCCGAAAATCCAAAAGTAGCACCCGAAATCACATTTAAGGGGGCGATTTTTTCTTTGAAGTAGCACCCGAAATTGAAAAAGTAGTTCAAGCCCTGGGACGTACGTACGTACGTACGTACTTGCATTTGGCGTTACTTGCGGAGACCAAAGGATGCGGTCAGTTTTCCACATTTCAGAACAGAATTTTCCCGAAATGTTTGAGAGAAAATTTTGTGCAGACGTTCGACGCAATTTCGACCATCACAGAATTATTGATCAACGCATTTTCACCATAATTATAGAAATCGTTCGTTGAAGATTCAATGCTTTAAACATTTGTTATACGTCAAGTTTCACTCTGCTGTTAAAAATGTTTAGGTCAAGTTTCACCAATATCAAGTTTTTGAGACTTGAAGACTCGACGTCGACTCAATGTCGAATCTGCTACGAACCTTGAGGGGGTTAGGTGAAGATTACAATTGATGGCTGCATTACAAGAGAGATAAAACTGTCAATGTACAATATCTTATTTATTATACTTAGGCATCACTGTTTGATTTTTCCAGCCTCAAGGCCTGGCCTGCCCCACCCTGCATAATGGTAGAACATTACTCAACATGAATTTTTGTCTTTTGTCAAGGAATCATAGAATGGACTTTCTGGTTAGATACCCCTTTTTCTAACAATTTTGGTTTATTTTATCCCCAATAGGTCCTGACCCCTGTGATAAAGAGTGCCCTACCATCAATCGTCCAGTCTGTGGTACAGATGGAGTGACATACCGAAACCCATGTGAACTTTCAATTGAAAGTTGCAGGTCAGGTGTTGACCTAGATCATCTGGGAATCTGTGATGGTAACCTTTTATTTATAAAATATACTTATTTCGGGAATATTTTTCTCTCTACAATGCTTTTGTGATTGCCTGTCAATCATGTAGGTGTTCTATCACTTATTTCTTAAAAAACATGAGAGTATAGATCTTTTGAATTACTTTATGGAATTTTGCGGGTGGTGGGGGAGGGAAGCAAGTAGCCAGAATGACATATTGAGAAATCTTTTCAAAAGTTGTCCTCTTGATTTTACCATGCATGTATGGTGCAGTTACTTCTAATTTTGGAACTTTCCTTGTGCTCATCCAGTCGTCTACTGTTCAGTCATAAGTGTAGTAATATGTCATTTTGCCCAAATCTGGGTTTATGAACAAAGGATCTGTGGCAGTATCAGCTTTTCTGGAGAATGTACAGTTCTACATTGATAAAATGCCCAATATATCAAATGCAACTTATGCTTCACCTCTATAAATTGGCCCAGGTCCACATTTTGAAGCCGTTCTCTGATCTACTCCCCTTCCCTCCCCCATCCTTATGTGGTGTGGGGCTTGTTTTGAAAGTAGGTATTGTTTCATCTAGATTATGTTTTCCTTTATGCTCTTTCCAGATGCTTGTACCAGTGGGCCATGCTTTAACGGAGGTGACTGTCAATTGACTGCAGTTGGTACCTACTTCTGTATGTGCCCGACAGGATACAGAGGACGAAATTGTGAAATAGGTTGGTAGTAGAGTTCCAGCCTTGTGTATGTTATATGGATACATTATGTTGCAGCAGTGGACAACTTCCATGCAATTAGTGTTACATGGAATATAAATAAGGAATAATGCCAAAACAAGTTTACTGTCATTTACAAGGGAAAACTGAAAATATTGTCATAGAAATGGTTGGTCGTTACACTACCGATAGTGTTTGCACTGCAATACTGTGTTTTACAATAATTGCCCCAGGATGTACTCTTATATGTGACACTCTCCATGAGTATGTTACATCTAGCCAAATATTTGACATTTAAACCAGCAACATTACTTGGTGTAGGCCTGGTTGGTATTCTAAGAAAGCAAAGTTTTTTTTTTTTGCTGGGAGGAATGAGAAATCAAGAAATCATGCTATTGGAATTACATGGGTGGGTTTGTGTGTGTCAAATGTTGCTTGTAATTGCAGTATGTCAAAAAGGGTAATCTTGAAGTTTTACTCCAGTTGATGACTAGACACCTAACATTTTTGGTGCTGGTCAAAGGTCAGATGTCATTATGAGAGATCAGTTTAGGAGAAAGTTTTAAAGGGAAATATTCTCATCCCAGACAGTTCCAGTTCTTCCAACTAAGGCAGTTCTATTCCCCACAACTGTCTTTAGCTTCTCCTTGTGAAGATACAAACATAGTTTAAGGCCATGTCCTGGTGAGTATACAAAGCCCTAATGTGTAATCAAAACACTTTCTATGCATGCCGTGTAATATGAGCTGCTCTGCATCTTTTGATTTTTGTAACTCTGATGTCAATCGAAGAGTAGTCACCAACTGGGACTTTTGCTTACCTCAAAGTAAAAGTCATACTTGGGATGATGCAAATCTCTGTAAGATGGTGGGTATTTCAGAGAAAGGGTGACATCATTTACATTAGCAACACTATTTTGTTTTTCTTTAACCTTTTTGGTGCTGGTCAAAGGTCAAAGTTCAGATGTCAGTAGTAGAGATCAGTTTAGGAGAAAGATTTAAGATGGTGGGTATTTCAGAGAAAGGTTGATATCATTACTTTACATTAACAACACTATTTTTTTTCTTTAACCTTTTCAACCAATTTTCTACTCCAAAGTCTTGTGCTTTGGTAATGTGACAGCACCTAAAGTATGGAAATGTAAATTTTATATTCCACTTGGAAAACTCTCATACCTCTATCTGTTTGGAGGTCGAGCAATAGATTGAAAATGAAGATTCAAAACATTACATATTAATCTAAGGAGATGGCTTCCCTCCTGATTTCATGTGCTAATATCTTGAAGGTCACATATCAGAATGTAATGAAAATTTCACCAGAATACAGTGATTCAAATCCTCTTTCAAATGTCAAAAATAAAATTTTGCTGGAACCAGCCTTTTGAGAATCATTTCAGGTATTATCTACAAACTATGAGGTATATTATGTTAAAGGGAGGGTTTAAGCAAAATTTTAATTTTCATATGAGAAAGGGGAACTAAATCTGCACGATTTTGTGAAACTTTCTTTCAAATGTGAGATGTATTACTAGAGATATCAGCAGATGAAGTTACTTCATTTGTGACCCAAAGTGAGCTTGAGGCAAGCTGGGGTATGTCACTTCCTCACATTGATAAGGAAAGTTTTGTTTTTTCAGTCTGTTGTGTGGACCTTGAAGTAAATTGGGATAGAACCTCCTCATAGGGAATATGAAGTCTGTAATTTTCCCATGCCTCTCATGCAATCACTTTCTGATAACATGGGATTGGGGAAGAGAATATTGGTTGTAAAGTTGAAGAAAAACAAAAGACTGCTCATTAGTGTGAGGCTGTGACATCATATGTGCTTGTTTCAAGTTCACTTTGTGTTGAAAAATGTGACAACTTTAACTGCTAATATCTTGAGAACCACACATCGTATGTCAAAGCAAATTTCACCAGATTACTTAGATAACTACCCCTCTAACATATCAAAACTTGATTTGAGATTAGACCCTTCTTTTAATGTTGGTATTTTTACATCTGCCTGTACTGTAGGCAGTCCTGCTAGAAATTGCCTGGCAAATATAAAAACTAATGATGTTGAAGACCAAACAAATGATTTTGGCTCTCACATTTCATCTTTTTTATCTGTATTTCATTGTAGAAGGGAGCCCCTGCGATATGCCAAATATTTGCCAGAATGGTGGGTCATGCATTCCTGGTGGCAGCACAGACTATATGTGTCAATGTGCTGTTGGATTTTTTGGTACCAATTGTGAAATAGGTAAGTAAATAAAAACAATTAAGCAAAGATATCTTCAATGGTTCCTGGGTAAACATTGTCCGTGATCAGTAGGCCTACAAAATCAGAAGGAATTCAAGATGTTATGGACAGGATAAAGTTGTGTCTCTGAATTGTCATTTGGTAAAAACAAATTAAATTGAAACTAGGAATTTGGATAGCTGGCCATGTTTTGGAGGCCAGTCTCTTATGCTCCACTCATCATATCTTATTTATCTGTGCAATTTATATGAGGACATTGCTGTTCCTAAATTGGATAAAAAACTTTCTCCTTCTTTCTTTCACCACACAGCTGTTCAGCCTTGCAGTAGTAATCCCTGCCTTAATGGGGGTACCTGTGTGCCAGGAAATGTTGCATTTTTCTGCTTGTGTGAAGAAGGATTTGCAGGACGTGTTTGTGAAATTGGTATTTGATGTCAACCTCTATTATTATAAATGATTACAAGAAATTGGAGATTGTTTTAATATGAATGAAAAAAAATTGTTTTTTTTTTTATAGTTGAATGGAAAAAACAATTTAACAGAAAAATACAGGTGTGAAATAGTTGCAACATTTAAAAAAAAAATGCAAGACTGGAATTATTTGCATTTGAAGAGTTCAATGGCAGGTCTTTGAGTTTATTGTACTTTGGTGAAAACTGAAAGTTTGAAACTAGCAGTTTGAATTTACTCACCTTTATGTCAGCCAGAGAATCCTAATGTATGAAAATTGTAAAGGTCTTGTGGCATGAAAACAACTGTGTATGATGCATAGAGCAATAAAAACTAGAAAACAGCCACAATTGCTATTAAAATCCATCAAATATTGACCAATTTACAGGGAACTTTCTATTATACACTTAAATCATGAATAAACATAGCTAGATATGCAAATTTGTGACATCAAAAGAGGCATTCACTAAATATGGCTAGTGTTTTCTGCTGTTTTCTCAACCTTCATTTTAAGGACGTTGTAACTTTGGTATGTCCTGAGTGATTAATTTGAAAGTTTAACTTGTCTACTTTAAAAATATCACTATCACTCCCCAAAGGAATACTAGCCTAGTAGTAATTGTAAAAACACAATATAAACTTGCAGCACCCTACACACCCATCAGCTTGTGTGGTGAAGTGTTGAAGTGCTGATGTTGAAAAACCATAGCAGTTTTTTGTAAGAAAAACTAGTTACTATAACATAAAAAAGACCACATATGATGAATTATTTGCATTAAAACCACTTCAATCAGTAATATCTTACTTCATTACATTTGTGACCTCAATGAGGACACAAACTTAACACCTGATACAAGTATTTTTCACATTGGAGTTCAACCAAAGGAACTGTAACAACAGTTTAGAACAAAGGAGAACAAAATGCTTAGTTGAGCTTGACCTAATTGTTCCTTACGCTCTATAAACAGAACGATCATCTAATTACCAGAGGAGATTGGTTTGGGAAATTCATGCTATGGGTTGGAAGTAGGATGTACCTCACTTAGACAATAGATTTGTGGGGTTTGAGAATTACCTTTTTAATGGCTTTAGTTCAGCATAATGAGCTAATTTTTTTTCAATATTTTGTAAAAACCTGAGAAAGAAGATAAATGCAAGCTTCAAACTGTGATTTTCATGAATGTTTTTAGATAGTCTTAAAAATTCCCCAAGAGTTGCAACAGTAAGGAGAGTAGAGTTGGGTAAACAGGCCAAGCGTAGTCAATGCCCTGTAATTGTCTTGCTCATAAAAACCTAATCTGCACATTGCATGTATTTCTGCCAGCTAATTCGGTAAACGCTGTATATTGATCTAATTTCTTTGCATTTATGTCATTTTTCGTTTTTCAGAAAGGAATATTCTCAACATCACATGTCCCAGTAATGATTCATTAACAATTTTTCCACTCTTAAATGGTCAACAAGAAGTATTGGTTCTATGGCCTTCCATACCATGTGTGGATAGAACAGTTCCTGGTTTAAATCTGTTTGGCTCTTGTAATGAAACAAGTGGCACCACTTTCCCCCCAGGAAACACCACAGTGGGCTGCTCTTGTACTAGTCCTTCAGGAAATGTTGCCAGGTGCACATTTACTGTGAATATTCCAGGTAAGTTTAATCTGGTGAATACTTCAATACAAAACATTTTGTTTGTTTTGGTAGGAATACTTCATAATTTGAAAGTCTTTAGAGATAAAAGTTGGGTAGAAGGAACTCTTGCGACAGATGTGATAAATCATATTGTGAATATCGTAATATTGAGCTAAAAAGCAAAGGGACCATGTCAGAACCTAGGGCTGCAGCTGCCTCAGCTACTCAGCTACTGTACACATTACAGTAACAGCTAGTGTGAAGCCACAAAGGATCATCTGAGGCCCCTTCAGCTTTGCTATTTTGACATGGTGTCTAATATTTTGAATGTAATGAAATGTTACTTTAAATACTTGCACAGGTCTTTGTAGTTGTCATTTTGCATTCAAGCCAGTTAGGTTTCCTTTCAGTTTCCTCCCAGTCATTGTGGCCATACCCATGTTTCATGTGACCAGATGTTGTCATAATTATCTCTTGGATCAAACCACAAATCTTGCACACTTGGCTGAGCTTGAAGAGCTTGTAATCAGGTTTTTGTGTACGAAGTTTAGAGGATGTGTACTACATAAGTTCTGTTGATTTCTTGTCATTTCCTAATTTTCACACCCATTGTCCAGTCAGTTGTGGTCATGTTATTTACACTTGAGAGAGAAAATCACAACATGGCAGAAAGAACAACTTAACAGATTGTTTGCCTAATTGGCTACTAAATCTACCAAAAACTTAACAGGCTCTAACTGAGAATGTGGTGTTTCCTTCATGACAGCCAACCCAGCCTATTGAAGAACAGTCCTCAGATTCACAGGAGGAGTAATAATTTGTCACTTGATGGTATATTAACTACCAAAAGCTTGCTTGAAGTAGGTTCCACCACTGAGTGCACAAATTCATTGACCCAATCACTGTAAGATTGTAATCATATCTGCCCTTTTATTGCCAGACTGTTACCAGCTGTTTATGGTGCATATTCTGTATTATACTATTGTGTTCAAGTTGCTATTTACTCTTGAAAGGTAATTTTCACTTATTTAAGAACCAGTTTATGCATATAGTGTTCAGTGGGGCTAATGTGACTAACTTTGTGTTAATATTTAATTAGCCTTTTTTTGGCCAAAACCGGGGACTTGGATGGTATTACTTGTGGGCAGAGAAGATCGGAATGTTTTATACCTCTTTTTTTGAGGAGGGAAGGGTTGTTTTGAAATTGCATGTTGTTCAACCTAGATCCTGTTTTTCTCTATCCTAGTACCAGATGCTTGTTCCAGTAGGCCATGCTTTAATGGAGGTGAATGTCGGTCAACTCCATTTGGTAACTACATTTGTATGTGCCCGACAGGATTTAGGGGACAGAATTGTGAAGAAGGTAGGTATTATAGTATCATTTCCATTTTTTTAATTTCTTCACATTTTTCTCAACCAGCTTATGTCGTATGTAACAATATGTACAGTTTGACATTGGTGTAAAAGAAACAATTTTTACAGTGAATATGAAAACAGCAGTCAGCAATATCAACATGATAAAAACAAAATTAAGAATAATGGTTGGGGGGAAGCTTGCACAAGAAAGCTGTACAGAAAGCTTGTGGTAGTGATTCCCCTGGAAGGAGACCACACATATACATGTACAGAACTTAATAGTGACAGAAAAGAAAATGTGATCATCCGCAGAATGGACAAACTTAGATTACCATGATGAACAGGGATGTAAACCAATAGAGACATAGCAAGAAAAGAAAGAACTAATTGTAACCAGATAATAGGTAGGTTTTAAACTGACATGTGAACGAAGAAAGAGAAGAGGAATTTTTAAAATGAATTGGGATCCCATTCCAAGTAACAGGCCCTATGAATCTGATATTTCATTGACTAAGAGAGAGATTTTAAAAAGGCAGTACATAATGCGAGTTGTATCTAGTGCTGTAACTGTGGCTACAAGCAGAGAAGGAATTAACAAAAGGGTTAGGAAAGTAATTTGTAGAGAAGTGATACAAAAATATTGAAATTTGAAGCTTTAAGATATCAAATGTAGCTAGGGAGTTACACTAGTAAAAAATTGGTCTAGCATGGTCCAGATTTGATATGTGATCAATAGCATGAAAAATTCGTTTTTGGATGACAAAAATTTTGTTTACATGGACTGCAGAAGCATTACCCCGTAAAATTGCACAGTAAGAAATAAAGGGAAGTACAAGGGAATTGAAGATAGAAGGATATTTTTAGGTAAAAAATGACTAAGTTTCCATATAAATCCAGTGCCTCTGGCGAAATTCCTGCATGTTGAATCAATGTGGTGTTACCTACTTAAGTTACAATCAATTACAGTGCACAGAAACAGTGCAGATTCAGCAAGGGGGATAAAACTGTTTAAAAACATAATACCATTAATATTTTCACCAACCTTTTTCCAAAATGTGTGAAAAAGGACTGTCATGGATTTTTAGAATTTAGGTGTAATTTATTAGCAGTGAACCAGATAGTTACTTAGCCAAATTAGTATTGATGTCATATATAAGTGTATGAATGTTTGGATTGTCATAAAGGAATATTAGTATCATCAGCATACAAAGTAAATTTGAAAATGGAGCTAGCTCGAGGCAAGTCATTGATGTAAATTAAAAAAAAAAGCAGAGGCCCTAGAATTGATCCTTGTGGTACACCGGTGTTGGAAGTATTCAGGTGCGAATTACAGTTTGCAATACTGACATATTGACATCTGTCTGCAAGGTAATTTCCATTTAAGAGTGGGCAATGCCATGAATACCATAGTGTTTCATTTTTAACAAAAGTATATCATGATCTAGCATATCAAACACCTTAGAAAGATCTAGAAAATACCGCAAGAGAACTGCAAGAGTATTTGCTGCAGTGTGTATAAGTTACATGAACAAGAGTACACAGAGGTATGAAAAGTTTTTTAATTGGTGCCACATGGAAAATGATAATGCCAATCAGTGGCAAATAGTACAATAAAAATTTAAAATTATGGTATGTAAACTAAAATACCACTTTGCTAGCAGATCTTAGAATAAAGTTGCAAAAGAATTGTTAATGAAAATTGGAAACTTTTGCAATAATTTTTTGTGAAATTCAAGCAGTCATGCCTTTGCACATGTGGAATCCACCAGTCTTACACACTTGGCTGAACTTGCAGATTACATAAATTAGTTTTGTGTTCAAAATATTGAGAGAGTATGCTTGACAATCTCTGTTGACATCTTATCATCTTCTTTCACACCTGCTGTCCAATTAGACATGGCCATAGTATTTACACTTTAGAGAGAAGATTCCCACCATGACAGAGTGACCACATTTAAAGTATTTGCCTGACTGGCTACAAAAATTGATAGAACACCCACATGACAGTGAAAACTAGGCCTTCTAGCCAGAAATGTGTGTATTATGCTTCTTTATATTGATACATACCTTGTGTAATAGAAAACACTGACCCATGATCAATCATCACCAGAGTATTAATAGTCAAAATCGTCTTTGTCACCATACCTACCTTATGATCTGTGTGGTCTCTGAAAATATGAGATACTAGTACATGATGAATTGATCATGTTAAAACTTCCACTTGAGTTTCTCCCTTGCCCAGTTACACAATTTGATGATAGGCAGAAAACAATACCCTATGCATAGGCATTTAATCGAGCTTCAGGAAACCCTAGCCACAGCATGCAGAGCGTACAGAGGGAGTTTTGCTTACAATCCTGCCCAATCCACCATGTAATTGTTTGCAACTTCAGTGGAATAGAACCTAGGTGTGGTGATAATAATAGACTTTTGGCAGTGGGGTTGGAAATTTGATACACCTGACTTAGACAATAGAAAATATTGAGGTTTGAAATCAACATTTTAAGTGTCCTCATTTCAGCATGTGTCACCTTTATAAAGATAAATATTCGTTTCAAAGCATTCTGATACTTTCCGTTTCCTTTTATAGCTTTCAGTCCACTCAACATCACATGCCCTGCAGCATCAAGTATAGATGTGATTACAATTCCAAACGGAGGGGCAGCAGCATTTTGGCCAAATCCCACTTGCACTGAAGGCACTGGACTGGCTCCTAACCTATTTGTCTCCTGTAATCACACTCTTTTTGAAGTTTTCCCACCAGGAAACACTACAGTGGGCTGCCAATGTGCAAATGCTGCAGGAGAAGTTGCCAGGTGTACTTTCAATGTGAATGTACCAGGTGAGTTCAAGTTTTCAAAAACTTCATATTTTGCAAGGAGCCTAACCATTTCTGTATAACTGCACTCACAGCTTATTATGGAAATGATGTGAAATTAGTCATGTGAGTAGAGAATGCTTCAAGGGCAATTCTCGTCATACCAGACAGTTTCAATTCTCCAAACTAAGCAACATGTAGCTCTTCCCATAACCATGTAAAGCTCCTCCTTGTCCAGACACAAACCTATTTTAAAAGGCCATGTCCTGGTGAGCATACAAGGCTATAATGTGTAATCCAAACACTCTCTGCATTGTGTGGAATGTGAGCTACTCTGCATCTTTTGAATTTCCAAACTTTGATGTCAGTCAAAGAGCAGTAATGAACTGAGAATTTTGATACCCCACACTAAAAATAAACTTTGAGGTGATGACTGTTTGTCTTTAATGCAAGAAAAAGGTAGGCATGGTGCTGGTGGCAAAGGGAAGGGAAAAAAATTGTGTTATATTCCTAAGAGGGGACCCTTTGAAGCCACATTTTATTTCAATGACTTTGCAAAATTTTTATAGCTTGGTCTTCAAAGATTGCTATTAAGCACTTTCTCCTCTGAATAGAAACACCTCACAGCAAATGCAGCTAAGCTCACCTTCCTGCAAGAATTTCCCCAGCAATTTTTACCTACAAAACCAAGGTCAATCATCCTGTGTGTTGACATTTTTGGTGGTGCTGCTTTGTTACATTTTAGCAAGCAATTGCTTTATTGCCATATCAATCACTTTCCAGAAAGAGGGCATAACATTTGCCCCAAACTTTTTTGAAACAACAGCTTAATCTCACAAATTTCTTCTTATTTCTCTGTAAAA